>JAOBRC010225800.1:0-14725 GCA_027575255.1 Scolionema suvaense | reverse complement strand
GTGGCGAAATATTGCGATTTTTACGAATTTTGACGAATTTTGGCCAAAATTATGACATCATCGTACATTTTTGCTGATGTCAGCAAAAATAATAGTAGTACCAAAATGTTTTTGTTATCATTTGATAGAACTAAGACAGATGCATATTTGTGCCAAAGGGCTTTGTTATATTTTGCTTAGTTACGAAGATATGGCGGGTGGCGTGATCCGCCCCCCCCTCCCGGCCGTACAAAGTTTCAAAATACCCCGGCCTGAATAGGGTTAAGGCAAATGTGATATTTTATGTTCATCTCCAGTAATGCAGGCATATATCACAAAATTTTGTCAGTTAGTTGTTCTGAGAACGTCCTATTCAGATAACTCCACGATTGTTTCGCACAACAAAAAGAGCCATCACAAACTTCATGCGTAATTGTTTTGTGGTAATGATCACATGGAGAGTGTCATCACCGCTGATTCAGAATGTGATCACGGCTTGGCCACGACATTGCTTGAAAGCAAAATAGGACGTACAATAGCAGATCTTTGAAAGGAAATTGTGACTGAACGGCGTGATCTTTTGGACTGAAACTTGCTCTATTTGTTAGAGCGTGATTTTGTGTACATCATTAATTAGCAAATTACAATTGGCACAGTCTTAAAACACACAAAATTCTCCACAAAACCTTGTCTCAGAACTTTTAATTTCTTTCTGGTTTGGATCATACGAGCTTTCAAAGGGCAGCAGAAGCAGAGATATGAAACGCAGACTAGTAAATTCGAAGAAAATACTGCATAATTCATGACTGAAAGTAGTTATAAAGATTTTGAGACATTGTTTTGCAGTACAAGATTTACTTAATTGAATGGTATAGAAACTCTGTGCTCCGAGTTAAGTGCACAGGACTTTTAGCTCAAAACACGAAAACGACTCCTTTGAGCCGCCACAGGATTTTGTAGAGCAACACTACACTAAAATTGATTTTTCTTTTAGGCTTAAGAAGCACAATCATTCAAATTTCTAACATGCTAGATAAATAATTCCTGGCAGAGTTTGATTCACGAATTATGCAGATTTATTAGCCCTTCTGGATATCGGGTCACCTTGGCACGCCATAGAACTGTTGAAATTGAGAGGTCAAAATTGAGGACTTTTAAAAGAAAAGACAATTATGCATCAATTGAAATCATATTATAGTTCAGGAGTTATGGCCTTTTGAGGTTAACGCACCACCAAGCCCTTTCAGTATCCTTAAAGATGCTTCCTACACACATCTTCCACTCAAGTCTCCACAGGGCATACTCAATCCTCTCATATAATACGCATACTGATGCAACAGCAAAAAATCCCCAGCAATTTCTTGAGAAAAAGAACTCAATATTTTCTATGACAAAAATGTTGCAACACTGGCACAAAGATATAAAAAAGTTTCCATTGGTTCTAAAGCAGCAGATACACCTATTGTCAAAAAAATCAACACCAGGAGGGAATGAAGATCTTGGTACAAAGTCATATAGAGTATTTGAAGTGGTGCTGGTTATTAACCGTTTTGAAGGCTGCTTATCCAAAAAGCATGAAATGAATTCAGACAATTTTTTTTTATTCAAAGAATGTTTACTTTCAAAAACGAAGGATGGTACAGACTACTACAATCATACTTGCATGTATGTATCGATTTAGTTATGAAAAAATACTTGCAAACATAGCTAAATCCCTTAAAGGCCACCAAATTTTTACTTCAATCACCACACATAGCTGACCACTTCACAAAAGTATAACACACAAAAGCATAAAAATTCGAGATGGCAGTTGACAGTGCATGCAAGCGTAGGCAGTACTTTGCCGAGATAAGAGTTGAGTAAAAATCTATAATCGCTGAGGAAAATCAATAGTAAGGTTAATATTGCTGAAATGCAGCAACAATAGGCATACAGTGCAGATTTCCAAGTGAGAACAGTATAGTATTTATAGCTAACCTGTCTCAGCTCACTCATTCAAGACACAACTTGGACGAACCTTGCAGGAAAACTGCAGTCAAAATATTTGAACACTTAGCGGGATAATTAATCAGCAGATTTTCCATTTCCATCAATCAAACCACTTCTCATTGGAATCAACAATTACGTGTAGGTGCATTATAAAATAGTTGGAGCAAAATCATTTTCAGATTGGATTAAAGCGCGACAGGGATTTTGACAGCATTTTGACGCATGAAGATTTGGGTGCGGAAATTTCCTGTGAAGATCTAGCCCGGAATGAGCAGACCAGCACCGACGATAGGAGTAAGCAGCGTAGAGAGTGAAGGGGTTGGCACCCAGGTTAAGTATTACTTTATCTGGAGAAAATTTTGCTGGAGAAACTTTTGTGAATTTCACAAATTTGGGCCTAATCGCGAAAGGTTATCTCGCGAAAATGTTTGGAAACGTCCTCATGCGAAAGTTTCTCTTGCGAATACTCATTTTAAGTGGGGATAAGGGAGTTTTACGACCTTGCAAACTCACAAAATGCTTTCTTTTCGCGAAAGTTTATCTCGCGAATATTTTGAGAATTCCTGATTCGCGAAAGTTTATCCAAAATATTTCGCGAGTTTTCGACTACGCGCACGTTTCTCCAAATAAAGTATAGCTGGAATCCATCAACGAACCTTTCTTGGATTTCGGGCTCTTTTTTTCTGTGCTTTTTCCTACAATCCAAAGGAAAACAATCATATGAAAGAAGTGGACTATGCTGCTGCCCTGAGATTACTCCAAAGGGTTGCAAAACAGTTCCGTAACATGGCAGTCTATTAAACAAGTAAAAGATCAGCTATTCTGCATAAACAAGCCCTTCACAATCAAAATCAAAAGCCTTCTGTATCGAAAAGCCATAGATAGCAATCTCTAAACAAGGTGGAATGCGCACTAACTTGCAACTTTACACTAATTCCAGGCCTCGATATTATGGCCCGACACCCGACAGATGTCGGGCGGTTTCATCCAAATGTCGGGCTGCTTTCAAACGTACACGACAAAATGACGGGCAGTTAAAATTTTGATTGTGTTCTCATAAGTATAGAAATTCATTGAGGCGGCTTATGGTAATACACAGAACGAAAACAGAAACTACAAATTTTCAGTTGAAATTCTCAACATACGTAATTCCTCTGCCAGGACAGAAATTTATGAATTTTAATTTGCAGCCAGCCGCCAGTTTAGTAACATTTGTCTTTGTTTTCACGTTAGTTGCTTTTCTTGTCGTTCCTGTTCCAGCGATGAGGAGGCATGTAGAAATGATCTGCACATGTGATCAGTTTCCGTTTCCGTGGATAACCATAACCAAGAGGGCAGAGTGACCAATTTCTTCCGATTTTCTTGTCATTTTTTATGCAAATCAAAGCAACTCTCCAGTGCATCTCAGGAAAGGCTCTGGAAGCTGAAACTTATTTTTGAGAGGAAAATCAACTCTTCTGGCCCTTTTTGGTACAAGTATGTAAAACATGTAGCAACTGAAGAGTTTATCACGATCGAAATTCGCTGGTAGAGTAGTCCAGTAGACACACAGTGGACACAATTATTTTCTTGCATTACTCTGTTATGTTTATCAAATCATGGGACTTATCAAGGCAAAGTGAGGATTACGATCTCCAGTAGTTGAGAACGTACTGAACCGCTCACGTTTTTGTGGTAGAGCAATGTGGTAGCTAGGTATTGACAAGCTAAAGGGTTATCCAGCATTTGTTTGGTATTGTATGAAAATGCTCAATGATTCTGAGCGTTTCTAGGGAGAGAAAAGGTTAGATTACTGCTTATGTAGATAGCTACCAGCTGCAGTCTTTTGCTGGACACTTAACCAAGTAGAAATCTATGTCATTGGGCAATTTTGTCGTCTCTGTCGGGTGGTCCGCTGCCAACGAATTTACTCTCGGACAGTATGAGCTACTTTGTCGGGCGTTCAGAAAAAGTTATATCGAGGCCTGTAATTCTGGTGTGCACATCATTTTGCTAGCCCTAAAATCATGATTAGCGTTTCATGAATATCTTGCCAACATTTCTACCCCTCCTGCTCTCTTAGTGAAGACACATTTGTTGAGAAACAAGTCCCAGAATTAGTGGACTCCCACAAAATTTAACACAGATCTTAGATCAAAGAAAAGAAAGAAAACGTAAGCCGTAAGATTGACATGGCAGATGACAAAAACTGCCGTAGTGTTCTTGAAATATTTTGCAAACACCCCTGAAAATAGCCTTTTCTGACATAAATTGCCACCCGCATGCTGAACAATAATATTCCCAAGATACAAGGCATTTGTCATAACACTAGTTATGTTGACCATAAGACCCACGCAAAAATGACAAAAACCGGATGAACAGTTTTTGACATAAAGGGCGTATATTGCCACCTGCAAGCTGAACAAAAATGTTTTGCAAAACTCCGGCTCCATCGTTTTTCCTCAATTATGGATTCTCACCTTCAGATGAAATTTGAGAAAAATTCAATGAGTTGGTGACGGACGGAAGGACGGACAAACCTCATTAAAGGACTCTTCTGCTAAAGCGGAAGTCCAAAAACAACCACACTTCTCCGTAAACTCAGTGCGCATGACACCATTCGTTCGATTTATTGGTATTCCGTTAGTGAAGTTCATATTTCAAGCTGAGGGCTTTTGAGCAACGTTGGTTAAACTTTATCAATTTCAGTAACGCTTGGTGATATATCACCTTCATGATTGCATGTACAGGCCCCTGGCCCAGTGTCTGTTTATGCCAGACAGACCATATTATGACCAACTTGTGCTGAGAGTTTTGTCATCTACTCGCTAGGAATTGGTATCTGTGCAGAGCCAGGTAGAACGATAAAGATCTAGGCATGCTACTTTGGGAGTTGCACAACATCTTGGACTGGTGTCAAGCTCTCCCCGAGAGAACTGCCAAGTGTTCCCCTTGTAACGTTAATTTAAGGATGCAGGCAGAAGCGCAACTACTGCCTTCCACAGATTACTCTCACCAGTCAGCCCAATTTCCAGAAAAGGACACTGGTAAAGAATTTGCTAGGTACCTAAAGGGATTTTTTTTGTGTGTGGATTAATTTTTGTGAATTTTGCGAATTATTGCTAAATTGGCAAAATTAAGTCCACGCAAAATTTAGCAAAATGCTGTGATAAGCTAACCAAAAGCAAAATACTGCTAATTTTTCGATTATTAGTCAATAACAATTTGCTCGGACTCGTTGTTTCTCTCTATGTGCATGTCAATAGCTTTGTATATTTCTTTCATTGATGGTCATTCCCTAAATTACTTTCACACACTTTCTCTGCAAATCTCTGATTCGCAAAACTAAATCCACGCAAAACGTCCCAAAAACTGAATTCGCAAAAACAAGCCCATGCAAAAAATTATCCCCAAGGTAGCAGCTGCTGCTGTGGTGCAGCATGGGAAAAGCAAGTAAGAGTCGCTGACGATGCAGTGGCAGAGCATCATTCGTTGTCCTTGGTTCCAAATTATAGTTCTGTGCAAGGCAGTTGGCAGCATTGTCTGGACTTCAATGAATATTGACGACGGGAAACTCGTTCAGTAGTCATGCTTTTCTACTTGAGGTATATCAGTACCTTCTCTTTTGTGCATGTAATCTTCCTGGCCCTTAGCAGGTCCATATTAAAGCTTCCACTGTCCATTCCATCAACAGCATTCTGATCCTGTCTACAGGAGAGAGCGGTAGACTGGCTCGTTCTGGTCCTCTCTGGGGTAGCAAAGCCCCTCATCCAAATAGACATTTTCTGTCAAGTTATTCACAACACTCCAGTGTTTTGTGTGCTATTCATCATTCATTGTTAAGTACTTACAAGTTTGGACCCAAAAATGTCCATCCTTCACACAAAGATCACACCTGCCAGCGGCATTCTTCTCAAGAACATAAATAAGCAGAGTGCTATATTCAACTGCAAACTACCAACACAGCACATCGTTCGACCATTTAATGAGGGTGTCTGGCTTTCAATTTTTCTAAGACAGTAGAACTGCTCCACTGAGTTTAAAACCTACTATGCAGACACAGCAAGATATGTAGGGTGCCTTGAATACAAACCCACTGGTTCAAAACACCATGTAATGAAACAATGCATTTCTCGAAAATAAAAGCCAGGATTGGCTCCTTTTGAGCATGCCCCCAAGTTCTAAAGACCCAGCAGGCCAAATTTCCATTTCTCGCTTTGAATCACAGTCAACGACAAGGAACTAACTTCCTCAGCACTTCTGATTCTACAATCAAACACAAGATGGAAGCAAATCAGTGTGCCTAGCCATGGGAGCTCACGACTGCATTTTTCTAGTTTTCTTCGAGCCAAACTGATTCCAAAAATTTGCTTAGCGCAGAGCGCTTATAGTGCAAATCAAATTACTTTGTATCCTTTCATTTTTGGTTTTCACTTTGATGCAATGTACAAAACCACAGAAGTAGGGCAGTTGAACATAAAATGTTGCTGTGAACTGTAAAACTGCCATTATAAATTAGATACACTTTATGTCACAAGTTCAGCAGTTGATAATGTGATCTATTATTAACTTTAACGATGCAATGATGGATTTGGGGGAGGAAAACTACCCTATTTAAGAGGCTGGAAATTATATGGGCAGTTTTGATTGATTTAACCCTATTCTGGTTGGGCTATCCGAAGTACGCTAGGCAGTACGCGTAAAATACCCCCTGGGTTAAAATCTAAAATACTACAGCATCAACATAAAAACTCTCATATCATGGGAACACCACAACAAATTGCACCCAAATTTGACCTGAGAGATTCTTATAACATAATATGTGATAAAAAAAATTGCATCAAACTGTTCAGAAACTATATACTTCGAAAGTATACTAAGGGACGAGGGGCAATTTACCCGCTCCCCTCAAATAAAGAAAAAACACCAGGATACGATTAAACACAACTACCATACATAGATGTACAAACCTTTTTTGGGATGCTGCACCACTTTTTCCTTTCGTTGATCCTGTAATAAAAAAAACTTTTTGCACAAACCAGGTTGAATCATACATGATCAGCATGATGAGTCCACAGTATCCAATTCAGACCACAGCCAGTACTGCAACATGATGCTTTTTTTTCTTACATAAGATCTCAGAGTGAGCTAGGCATTTCCGTTCATAATCAGGATACTCATTTATGGATGAGTTTCTGAACTATTGTACACAGCTAAGGTCCAATAACCCCAAGCAGGCAGGGGAGGGATGGGGGAGGGGGAGTGGAAATTGTATCAACAAGCATGAACTTTGCAGAGTATCGAAAAAATACTGCAGCATTGCGAATACTGGCTGGCAAACAAATACTTACTACAATAGCCAAAAACCGGACAACAATAATTTTCACTCAATTCTATCGGAGACAGTCAATTTAACCTGCTCACCTTCTATAATCTGTTCAACTCGCTAGAGTATAGCAATATGACCCCCTCTCCTTAGATCAGACTCCTTACATGCATATTAAAGACAAGCATCTGCTAACACTTCTACTTATCTTTGAGAAGTTGAAAAGATATTAATTGGTGTAAAAGTGACACAAATCAACCATTTTAGAGCACTCGTTCATTACAATTCTGGGTTGCCAAACTATGGCAACCACTCAAGTACAATAAGATGCTTAATGTATTACTTGTTGGTGGCATGATATCTCTGCATCAGAATGCCATAATGACATCTTTAAATGGCCACCCATGAACTCCAGGGGCCAAATTGTCTGTTGATAAATGTTCGTATGACAGGTGTGCGTGCAAAAATATGACAGAAATGTCGGATTTGTTTGCATACTGATGAACTCGAACGAGTGTCGTCATTGATTGCAAATAGTGCCATCCATGCTAAAGTATCACAGAAAATCATTCTTGAAGGGACCATTTCCAATTATATTACAGCTTTCAAGTAAACGAATGAAAATTGATCTCTGGGTATAAAGTATCTCCAACCTCAATACTTCCTAGTCCATTCATCCTTTTAGACCTGACAGCCTCGTTTTCCTCTACTCCCGATTGATGTCCCGCACCATCCCAGCAACCAGCACAGCCACAGTTAGAATAACTCGCAGATTGACAACACAGAGAAGGAGACTTGAATACTTAGGCGCGCCGTACATCTCCCGCCTAACGTTTCTCCCATCCCTGAGGCAGATTTCGGGGTTCCTCAATAAAGCTCAGCTAGCCTTGTTCTGCGCAGTGCTATTCAATGAGACACGCTTTGTTGCTTGATGTCAACATCGTCAGGGGCTAGAAAAGGGGCTCACTTCACTAGTAATTTTGGACTTCACCAAATGAGCCAACCAGATAATACAGTAAATGAGGTGATGCCTGTGACATTTCTCAGTGCCCCTAGTACGCGATGAATAGGCTATCGTGATCTCTCACAGCTACTGAATGGCCGAAGTGCACAAGCCTCTCTCTCTCCTTCTCTCTTGGTTGGCATGTATATGTTTGTGACGTGTGATGTCCACTGTGACTATTCTGTAGCTGAGACGAGCGACAGATTAAGAGACTATTCTAGTCTATCCTTCCTTCAAAACAAGGAAAATACTTAATCAAAGGAGAACAGTGGTCAAAATTGGAAACGTTAGTAGGCGATACAGTTCAATAAAAAGTATCATGCATTTTTCACTTTATGAAAAAGCTTGCACAGTTCTATATTCAGTCTGAAAGTCTAGCAGTCTACAGTCTTGTAACTAATTATGCTGTCACTAGACCGCTACTCAGGTGATTTTAAATTTGTGTCCAAATTACTCAGTATTGAATGACTGCAGTGGATTTTCTCTTTCATTTCGTCAAAAAGCCGGAGAGGTCCGCTTGAGAAAATATCTTTAGATTTATCATCGCAATGGAAATCGTAATGCTTAGCAACCTGCCTCGACATAAAAAACTGAGATCACAAATGGAGAACTTAGCAACTGAATGTCTCCAGAACTGAGTGAGTGCTTGCTATCAAAAATAAGCTTAACCCTATTTCTACTGGGGGGTGGAGGGGTGGGCTCTGAGAGCTCAGCTGATGGGTATTTGCATTTTGCAGATATCTCTAAAACGGATCAATGCTTTGAGTTCAAATTTGGTAATTTTCGAGAAATGCAACATGTTCTCAGGCCCTTTGCCGTTTCTATGAAATTTCGATATCTTCATACATGAACAATGCTTTTTAAAAAATTTGGGTTTCTGCAGGATTTTGCAAAAATTGCAATTTTGGCTAAACTTGTTGAGAAATTATGAAGAGGGAGCTCTCAGGGCCACCCATCCCTCAGGGCCACCCTCCCCCCATCAGCAATAGGATTGAGGTCTCTATCGTTTACTAATAAATAATTGAATCCTGAGTATAATACCCTGCTCAAACGAAAATCAACTGTCAAGCATTATAATGTCAACAACATATCAGGAGCTGAGACCAAACCTTTTTTTGTTCCCCTGCCTCTTTTGTCTACTTCCAGAACTGTTAAAAGATAAAGAAATTAACGCAATAAGTACAAATGTGTCACAACCATTTCCAAGATCCTGCACCCAATCCTCACTTTAAATATTTCAGATCTTATGGATCCGACTCACTGTAAAACCATCTAAGTTTGTGTAGCTATAATTAAAACAGCCACTTACCTCATACACAGACTGAAAGACTTGCACAAGATGAATAAGAATCAACAGCGGAAAGGTTCCATACACTCAGTGCCATCAATGCAACGGTTAATCAGTATATAATAAGCAAATAACTGCGTGACATGTCACACAATTAGTGGGCTCTTGCAAACTTACCTAAGGTTCTCTGTAATAACACATTGCGCGTGGGGAACGAGTATTCTCATTTTTCGGACCAATTTCTAGCACCAATCTTTACAGTCCAATTTCAAGGCAAAGCACGTCTGGATGTTTTTAGGCGAAGCCGCTAGGCGCATTGGAGAAAGCTTTTTTTGAGCCAATTTCAGTTAAACAAGTCCCCCTGTGAAAGCGGTAAAATTTGGATTTTTTTTCTTGAAATTCGGCAATTTTTTGATATCCTACCGCACTCAACGTGCTAAGATCAAACAAAACGTAAACAGCCATTCTACCTACGCTGCTTTATGCACTAAAGTACCAACAATAATTCCAGGCAACAATTGCCATGCCCAAGTCAAACAAAGTCTTCTCTGCGCAATTAAGTGGTCCCAACATATATTTACTATTAAGGTTACCTTACTTACACTATGCAAGGGTTTTCTAAAACATGACACATGGTTCATAACATGGCAACTATCTGTGAAGAGCCGCACCAAAAAAAAGTACCCAATAATAAGAACCGATTCTGAAATATTTGTAAGCAAATGGATGTGCCTAACTACAAGAATAGCTATTCCAAATAATACCCATAGCAGATCACTATGCACTGCCTTTAACCCTTTGAATGCCAAGGATGTATATACACGTCCTCATGGTGCGTATTCAGCAGCCGAGCGCCATGCTGTAAATGAAGCCTCAACAGCCAAAGACGTATATATGCAGCCTTTGATATGTACCCCAACAGCCATGGACGTATATATACGTCCTTACACCAAGGATGCAACAAAGGCTCGGGCTGCTCACATGCTTCCCCACGCGTGTGGCCGGGCTGTTGGAGCTAGTTTTTCGTGTTCTCAATACATTGCAGTTTACTATCCAACTTGATGTAAACTTGAAAAAGGCGCGCATACATGCTTTTTAAGAGGCAAGCCTAAAACCTAAAAAAAGTTGGTGATGGACGGAAAGACATCACTTTACAGGACTCTTCTGCTGAAGTGAGAATACAGAAAAACAAATGGTACATTTTAACAGTACCACCATCGCCTCTCACTCACTTCTACCACACCTTTCTGTTTTACTACAGCAGCCACACAGCAAACTATTTGATTACAGCCACATATGGCCAGAGATCACCAGTATTATATATATGCACAATCAGGAAAGCTCTCAGCTCCAATCTGAGGCCTAGCATTGTAATTTAAGAGATCACAAAGACAAAAGTTTATGCACATTTTAATTGCACTAGATGAAAACTTGTAAAGCTTTTCTCTACAAATAGCCTGGACCAATTCGAAGGCGCACATTGTTTGTCATTTCATATTGGCTGCTAGTCAGCATTCCAAGCTTTGCACAGTTTTGGCTAAAAAATGCCAGATAATGGTATTGCACCCAAAAAGATACAAAACCTTGAAAATATGAAAACAATTAAAATAAACATCAAGGTACTACATGAACTATAAACAATAATTTAAATCTACGCTCACCTTGCAAGTAGTTACACATTATACTAAGTCTACATTAAAGAAGAGGTAACTTGTACTACATGACATACATTGCTTACATTAAGTGGGTTACTCACAGTAAATTACAAAATGACAGAAACTAATTAGAGATAAAGCAAAACGTAGAATAAAAAGGAAAAGCTAAACCGTGTTCACATAGAATAGGATATTGTCAGATCGGTGCCCAAATCAGGATTTTGTTTTACGTCAAAGAAAGGTGTAATATAATGTTGCTCATGGCCTGGAAACAAATCATGTAAATCTTCAGTAACTACGGAAAGTCATAGACCTTAGAAACAGTCCTGTATGATGTCACTGATGAGCCAAATTGTGAATCATAGGAACAGTGAAAAATACCAAAACTTTGAAGTAATGTTAAAGAAGCACCACTTAAGTCTTAATACTCAAATCAACAAGGACAATATCAGTTCAGAGCCGTAAATTGCTTTAAAACAGTAAAGACGATGTCTTTGAAGCATCAATGAGGAATCTTCGCTGTTCAACTTTGCAGAACTGAAGACTGTACAAGATCATTTCTTTAGTACAAGAAATTAAACCATCTGATACCTTGCGCACATTTTCGAGCAAAGTCTGTGGCAATAGCTAAGGCTTCTTGTATGAATGATATAAAATCACAATAGGAAGTCAATTTAGAAGTAATCAAACGGAGTGGAGCTAATCAAACGTAATCATGTTTCAAACTTTACTATACTCTCGGTAATGGCTGACCTGTTGTCCTCTAAGATCAGCAAATTTTGATATTTCCCTGATTCCGAGAACTGTAGTAAAAATACTACAACACCAGTTTTTTAACACTTTCCATGCTCATACGGCTTCAACGCAAAAAAAACATGCTTAAAGATTTCAGGGTTGCAACCAAATTCAGCCACTCCCCAATGAAAACAACTATCATCAGCAGTGCAGGTTTTCAAACCGGATCAGACAGAAGAACTCGATCTTCTGCTAAAAATGCTACCCGCCAGAAGCATGAGAGCAAAAATTTGCAAAATGAATTGCGAAACTCGGCTAAAGCAAACGAATAAGGTAAGATGCAATACCACTATAGGGAGCAGCAGGATAGGATGCTACCAACAACTCATAGCAGGAATTATTCTGCCGATATTACAGCATAGCTGAGTACTAAATTCTTGAAAACAACATCAACCAGTAATGGAAAAATGAGTGCATAGCAGTACTACAAAGCATTAGAGTTCATGATCATTCATTCATCCCAACTCAATGATACAACATGACATCTCCCAGCGGAGTGCCTTTCTGGCAATCAGGTTACTAGATTCTGGGTGCCTGACCAAAAATGGCTGCCTGACCAAAAATGGGTGCCTGACCAAAAATGGGTGCCCGCCAGTAGTTCCAGAAACATCCTAATGTTAACCTAAAATTCTTTATTTCATCTTTGTTAAATGCTCCATAAAAGCAATAGCATCTGTGAATTAACAATATGGGTATTCATACATGTCCCAATTTTATCAGCTACAAGGAATTTATAAACATCTTCCAGTAGAAGAGGAAGAGAATCCAGGCTGCTCGAAACCTTACTTGAAAATTTTTATAACCCGTGATGTTACACCACTGTACCAGCACAAGTCCATCAAATACAAATTACTCACCACTTCTGGGTTTCCGTGAGTGCTTTCTTCCTTTTTTATTATTCTTTTCATGGCCAGTTTGCACTACAGAACAACAATCATGCCATAAGATGACAGCATGGCACAGTAGACCTGAGCTCAACCCAATCAACATTAAGAGTATAAAGAAAATGCAAGGAAAAAATACAATTTTTTCACTATTCTCAGAGAACAAAATGGTGGCATGAGATCAAACCTTTCTTGTTGCACAATCTTCCTTTGTAGCCAGTAGAACACTTGCAACGAAATGACTTTCCTCTCCTGATGCAATGACTGCCATTCTTACATGGCGATTTTTCACATGGATGACCTGAGGAAAGGGTACAAATCAATCAACTCTGCTACAGGAAGAATCTCTAAACTCATGCTTGTTACCTCAAGGGGATTTTTTTTGTGTGGATTAATTTTTGCGAGTTTTGAGAACTTTTGCTGAATTCGCAAAATCAAATCCACGCAAAATATATCAAAATGATGTCATAAGTTGACCAAAGCAAAAACAACTAACTATTCGATCGTTAATCGATAACACCTTGCTCGGACTTATTCTTTCTCCATATGTGCACGTCAATAACATCTTCTATTTCTTTCGTTATTTGCTAAATTACTTCCACACAATTTCTCTCCAAATCTGATTCGCAAAAAAAAATCCACGCAAAACGCCCCAAAAATTGGACTCGCAAACATAAGTCCACGCAAAAATTTATCCCCTTAAGGTAGCTATAAAAGCTTAGACCAGAAAAAAAAATTAACAGTTTTACTGTTAAGCATGCACACAATAATATTATATGTAATAACATCTCAAGAAAGAAACAACATTTAGCCCTTTGATGAGTCCCAGGGGAAAAAAACAACATATTCGCCTTGTCTTATATTCATCAAAGCCGGCAAAGAACTGAACCCCTTGAGCAAATGAAATCTTGTATGTTTCCCATCCAGAGATTGCTTGCTTGATAAAAAACGAAATTTTTTTGAAATTTCGGAAATTTGGGTGTCACGTGAACAAAAACGTAGAAAAAAAGAGAGTATAATAAAAAAGTAATTAGGAGGAGGAGAATTTTACCTCAATCAACGTAACTTTTTATACTTTAATTTTGGACAGCATGAAGGCCTTCAAGCAGGCCTCAAGTTTTTCTTTCGGGAAATTTTGTTATTGCAGTAGTGCATATATAATGCTTTGAAAAATAGTTGTATTTAAGTGAAATTTAGACAACCACAGTTGTGTTCGATTACTCATTTTTCAATCTTGCAGGCTAAGAACTGAAAATCAGCAGGAATGACTTCTTTCTGAGGTTTATAGTATCAAATTAAAGTTAGGTTCTATGGAGCTTAATTTACGTTTTCTCAAGTTGTTTTTCATCTGTTGCAATGACCAATACTTAAACCGATATCTTATCCACATTTCTTAAACACTTTTGACATCATATGACGTCATGAAATCGGCATTTTGAAGGTTTTCTGGCAAAACACAAAAAGTTAGTTTAGTTTTTCATTTATGGCCCTTCAAACGTGCAGCATTTCGAAATTATCCCTTTTCCGATCATTTTCACTGTTCCAAACCTCCACTTTTGCATCAGTTCCTTTCCTGACTTTGTGGCTGGTGTGGCAATTTTTGGCTATTTAAATCACTAACGCATAAAAAGTTCTGTCCAAAATATGGTGTTCTACAAAAAATTAGTCTCTTTTTCATGAGTTGTGGTGCATGAAACATGTAACATGGGAAAAAGTAGAGGCAAGTGAAAAGCAATTATGGACTTTATTGTTCTACATCTGGACCATCTCACCCTACTACTCTGTCTAATATTATCTTTCTCTTCTTAAAACAAGAAACCCTGGCCG
>JAOBRC010225689.1:0-14726 GCA_027575255.1 Scolionema suvaense | reverse complement strand
ACCATTGAAGAGCTGGTTCTCCTGTCGAATGGATTCTGTTTACTCGACATCCAAATGAGAGAAGATTCACTCTGCAAGAAGGATGAAGAAACTCATCTTAAATAGGGTCCTCAAACCAATGCATCAGACGAGCATCACTCCCGTCAAGGATTGCTATATTAGGCCAAAACATGGGGGAGACTGTGGTGCACCGCAGAAAATAAATATTTCAAATCGAGAAATCAAAATCGTGGGCTTCCTTGAAAGACCCAACACATCTGTGTCTGCGGCCTACAGCCGTTATGGCCACATGACAAAATGTAGAAAGTTTTCAGGCAAAATATCACAGCTGCTATGCAAGCTCATGCAAACGGCTATGAAGTACCTCCAAAAATTACACACATTATATGGAGGATAGCATAAGTGTACTACCGATCAATATGGCAATCAATGTATGTTGCACTTGGGCAGGTTGCAGCCATTGAAATGCAAACTTCAGGTTCAAACATACTTCTGCTATTGATATTTTGATACAAGGTAAAACCAGATATTCAGTCTTACGGCGGGTTTCGTCACAGCGGAAGTTTCTACACATAATCTTTATTCCACACAATAAATTCTGCTTCAACAGAAACTGAATTCAAACCAAGATTCCGCCAGAAAGTTGAATTGAATTCAAAGGTGGAAGCGCAATCCCGCTCGAATTGCATCACTTACTAGAAAGGCGTATGCTCAAGTCATTTTACCGTGTGGAAAAAAATCATCCGCGTGTAAGAATATGCTCAGCGGAAACTCGTCGGTAACAATTAGATCGCCAGATAATGCACTACTCTGGGGTGTCATTTTAATACGTACCTAGTGACTACATAGCACTAACAGCACAGGTTGATGCAACAGGATACTTCAATATAAGAATATCATTATGCACATAATTAAAAACACGCTCACAACCAGAGAGCCAGATTTCGTTGGACATACATTCTTAAAGACTACAGGTGCAAGGAACACATTTCGCAAGTGACAGCACCAAACAAAAAAGACAAGGAAATTTAGTTTTCAAATGAATTCACAAGAGAGCAGTATAGATCATGACCTTGAATATAAAATGAAACAACACACCAACACCTGAGAAGGAATACTTTTAACTGATCTCACTCTAAGTAACCACTAAAAATACTCTAACAACCATAAACAGCTGGCCACTTAAGTACACACTCTTCTAAGATCATGCTCTTCATTTGCCAGTGTTGCTTGAGTTTTCTCAACTGTAACTACATAAAAAACGTTGAGACGCAGGTGCATTTGAAAGGAAAAAACCGTCAAAATCATAAACACATACAGGGTAATAATGATCAAGTTGAGCATCTGGGTCATATTTCTGGCTTGACATTCGCACTTGATCAGGAATCTGGAAAACAGTATAACTACAAAATATAATAGCCATCAAAAAGAATTATTCAACAAATACAGGTACTTATTTATTGACGCTTTAGACATGTAATAAAAAGGTACTGAATAAAAAATCTCCAGGGAATATTTTTCTGAGGAATATAAAATAGTCTAGTCTCTGGGATGACCGAAGGAAGCAAAGGAGAGATTCTACAATTACACAAAAGACAATGATAATCAAGGTAGATGATGACATGGAAAACCAGGAAATCTGAAGAAAATGAGAAACCGATGAGGCTTCATGTATATATGTATCAGACAGAAGATACAAACACTATACGCAGCTGGAATAACAAGCCCATTATGGAAAAAATGTACAAGCAGTCTTGCATGAAGCATCTTCACACAGAAAATCATTCAAATACACTAAAAAAAATCCTAGATCCATTAAAATTTCATTTATAGATAGACTAATCAAACAATTTTTTTCAATATGAATGAGAAAGTGTTAATACAAAAAATAATTATTTTCATCAGGAGTACAAAAGGCGGGCAGAGAGAGGACTAGGTGGTGGTAGGTGGTAAAATTCATATAAGCCACACAACTTAAAATGAAGCTAAATAGGATGGCAGAACAGAAAAAAACAAAAACTACAACAAGGGAATTCTAAATCATAGTACTCACATTCCACGCCTGCAAACACTGTTTCCTGACTTCACCTTGACTTGGTCCCTCTAACGTTCTGAAGCAAAAAGAAAGTCAATTTGAAAAGCACTACAGTGAGCATGTACATGCCATTTCACGACTTCAATCTGCCTAAGGAAGCTTAACCGTACAAGGGTTCCAGTTCCAGTTTTTCTTAAATCCTACTTAAACGACAAATCCGTCGGAAGTAAATGCAGGTGGCTTTTCCAAAAATTTATGGAGAAACATTTTGGTGCAAAAAGAGAATTCTGAAGTAGGTCACGTGGCACCTGATGTCATAATTTAGGAAAACGGTTGGATTTGTACTGATAGTGGAAATTGTAAATTTGATGACGTCAGCAAAATTTGACAAGGCAATTTTACATTTTTCCACAATTTTACATTTTTCTATGCACAAGGTATCTGTATCAGGATTAACCTCCTGCAGGTCAAGAAAAATCTTCAAACATAAGGAAATTGACCTAGACCAGGATTACCAATATTCACCAAAGATGATGACCTCATCGTCACACAACTGCTGACGTCAGCATAATGATGACGTCACTGATATCATTTTTGTGGCAAAATGAAGTATAGGTGATGTTGCATATACCTGGGAAGTTTCAACATGGCAGCATGAGTATTGACGATTTTAGAGAGGGGGGTCACATTGACCCTCCCCCAACCATAGCAAGCTCCAAAAAGCCCAACCCTTGTAGGGTTAAGTGAGTGCAATAATAAACGCAATATTAAACATCTTGTAACGAAGAATCACTCAACATTTAGTAGATTTATATCTTGAGGTTTATCTCAGTTTAATCTGCATATTATTAGAAGAGCAACGCTAGTCATGTTTCAGTGTTGCTACGGTACCCTTTGATGTTAGCTATAAACTGGTACCCAAGCTGGAAGTCGCCTTTGTGGTGGCCGCACTGAAGCAGCTTAGTCCAAATTCGTAGTATTGTTCCACCAACAAAGAAACAAAATTTGTTTCTTTGTTCGTGGAACAATAATGCTAGTCATGTTCTAGTCACGTTTTTAAATGCAGTGCGGCCAGCACCTCAGCTATGTTTCATACTATCACATTCATGGCTGCTAATCATTATTTTTTCTCCTCTTGCCAAACTGAACTCATTCCCCAAAAACCTCTTTTCAGACCTGGTCCAGGTAGATTCGTGAAATAAACGGGATAAGCACCTAACACGTGCAAAGAAATTTACGGATATTTCAATATCGAAAACGTTTAAGATTTGTATTTCTCTGACTCAGCAGAGATAGAACAAAACACAGATTCATTTGATGGACCATCTTTTTCACGAATAAAGAGTAATACCATATTATCAACATATTTTTTACCATCTGCAGGCACCTTTTTTTTTTGCATAGATTACATGTGCTGTTGCTTTATATACCTATAGGGCTTGCAAAGCCTTCAGCAAATGAAGTAAATTTTTTCTGTGACATGCAAATCAAGAGAATCTGCCTCCAATAAATCTCAGACAAAACATTAAGATAAGATACCAAATAGATATGCGTTAATGCTGCTAACACATAGAAATAGAGCAGCCTGATCATTTTATCAACAGACTCAAGATTCAACTTAGAGTCAGCTTTCACGGTAGTTTTCAATATTCTCAATAGATTCTGCTGGAGAAGATCCCTCCCAAGGAACCAACTTACGTATTTTGCACAAACGTGGCGAGCTTCTTCAAACCAAGAATTTGTCTGGCACCAATCCTACAGACAAAACAAAGAAGACAACCAGATGTATATACATAGATTGGTGAAACATGTTGTGTTAAAACAATGGGGCATCTCAGTTTCTGGTTTGACAGCTATGTACATATTGCCTTCAGAGGCAATAATAACCATATTCAGCATATAGAACCATTGTGATCATGCGTCCAGAACAAGCCTTAGTTGCACTACACTGATGGCAGCAATACAATAAATGGCAACCAGCCCTTCCAATTTTGGAATTTTATGGTTTTATTTTTCGTGCAATTCCAAATTTCTTGAACTTATAAACTCTGATTACAGCTTGAATACATGAACGAAGCTTGTTTCAGATCCTTATTTTTCTGGAACAAAAATAATCCAAATTACATCTTTCCTTCACTACATGGCTAGGCAATGCAGTAAAAGCATGGGACACATGACATACCATCTAAAAGTATACCGAAAGTCAGAAAACAAACAAACAAAAAAGCAGCCATAATAACTTACGCATTATTTGAAGTCAGCATATAATTGTAAAATGCTTCATTATCTTGCATCAGTTGGGTAGGTACTACCTAAGTAGAGCAAAAACGAAAAAAAAACAAGTCACATAATTAGTGGACTCCCGCAAACTTAATAGAGAATCACAATGTCAGACCAAAGAAGAGAATAACACGTAAACCATAAGTTTGCACCACAGATGACAAAAGCGCAATGAAGAGTTCTTGAAACATTGTGAAAAAACCCTTAAACAGCAATCATTGATATAAATTGCCATCCACATGTTGAAGAACAACATCTTCCCAAGATACAAAGCATGGGTCATCATAATATATGCCTTGTTACCCCTGAGATTCATGCCAAAAATGACATACATGAAAAAAACGCTGAAAATTGCCATTTTGGGACGTAAATTGCCACCTGCAAGCCAAACGAAATTGTCAGGAGACATGGCACAGGGTTCAAAACATGTGCACAGTTGCCGCTAATATTCAAACCACAAGTGACAAGAATCGGATGAACACTTTTTGACTTATTAGGAAAAAAACATGAAAAACGCCCTTTTCGGACGTGTATAAATTGCCACCTGCAAGCCGAACGAGAGTTTTCCCAGATATGACACATAGTCCACAGCATAACTACTATTGACCTGTAGTTTCACACCAAAAATCACAAAAAAGTAATGAACAGATTTTGAAATATTCTTAAAAAACCCTAAAAACGGCCATTTTTGGGCATAAATTGCCACCTGCAAGCCGAACAAAATTTTTTTCAAAATTCCGGCTCCATCACTTTTTGTCAATTACAGATTGTCACCTTTCCACCAAACTTCAGAAAAAATCATAGAGGGGTTATCCGGGAAAATGCGTTGGTGACGGACGGACGGACGGACGGACTGAAGGACAGACAGACCTCATTTTATAGGACTCTTCCGCTAAATCGGGAGTCGAAAAAGTACTTGAACCTTCTAGATGGAGTACATGCAATTCTGTTAGCACTCTACACAGAAACTAAATAAAAGCCACACAACTATCAAGAAGTGAATCATTCCTTTTGGACTACCCTGTGTACAGTCATCACCCCCGGATGAAATTCAACACCATTTAAAAGCTTTAACCACACTGATAGGGAGTCTCATGTTTACCTCATGTTTACATGTATATGTTTACCTGTTTTCATTGATCCATTTTACATAACGTCTCCATAAAACATGCACTACTGCACTCAAGGAACACAATATGATCTCTAGCTACAAGGTTTGCAACACAATAAAAAACGATGGAGAGGAAACCAAGAATAAACACAAAAAACACTTTTCCACAAACCTCTCTGACATCAATGTCGCTTGACTTCAGTCTGTTTAGTTTCACGTTGATATCAAACAGGTAGCTGTGAACTACAGAAGCAAGGGGGCGCATGCCTTTACAGACAATATACCTGGAAATATAGCAACATAAGTGAAGGCTCAGACAACTTTTTTGTTCAAAGGAGCAGGATAATAAAGTTAATCCCCAATTATGCTTGTATGAAGAATACTACTGGTCATCGCTACGAGCATTTCAGGAAGAGTCATTTCCTATTCTATAGAAGTTCCTGTAAAGTTTCTATCAGAGGCATCAACATTTTCCCGGACATTTGGATATTTAAAACTGCTGGTACTGCAATTGATAATTATTATATTCTTTGCACTTGCAATGAAGCAGAACATACTGGTGACTAATTTAAGAAGAAGAATAAACCAGGTTGATTAAAATATCTTTCTGACATACCTCGAAGAAACACTACCCTCTGCATAAAACGCATTCTTCTAATGAAAGCCTCCGTCATACTTTATTTTATGCTTACAACTAACAGATGACCCCTCAAAGAGGAGCTTAGCATTGTCCTTGATGCAAAAGAATGCATCAGGCGCTTTCACTCTAAGATCTGCTAAAAGGTCCAAAATTGCGCAAAGGAAAGTGGAGTGCAGCAGAAATTATATCGGATAGGGCAGGGTGTTTCCATTCTTCCAAATTAGATCCAGTGTGATCAGCGTGCCACTGTGCAGTAATGCCACTGGGATATAGGAAGATTCTATCCACTAAGTGGAAGCATTAAAGTCAGAGTGGCTTTTGCATCGATGCTTCTCAGAGCAAGATCTTATTCATTTATGAATGATTTTCCCACACATGGCCAATGGCTCTGACCACCTATCGGATCAGAGGAATTATTCTGATATCATTTCAAAATTTTTTACGTTCAAAGCGATTCAACTACAACTTGCATAGGGCCACAAGAACATGCAAACCTATTCGGAAAGTGGAATCATAGCTCAAAACAGAGAATTCTTGTATCATGTCGCAAGATTCTTTTCTGATGGGATTGCAAAGCAAGGTCTTGCTAAACATAAAATAAAGGACGGGTAAACCATAGTAACGGGAAATTACAGTAGCATAACTTTCAAAGCCCAAGCCTTTGACATCTTTCCATACGGGTTTTTGTTGCACGTAAGTCAAGCAGGGAGCCTCTCAATCTTACCACGCACTAACAGTGATTTAATTTAACCAATGAATTTACACAGCTTGACAGAACCATCAAAGCTTTAAGCGCAAATGCCACATCTTAGCAAGGCGTTAATACTTTTGGTAGAATACTCAGTTTTCTACAAACTATTTACTCAACAGACTCTGAGCCTACCTTTCAGAATTGGCAGGACGACTGGTGACAGGCTTGAATATACAAATCTGATCAAATGCTTGATACATTAGGTAGATGAGTCCCATACTGAATGGCGTAAACAAGTCAAATAATTTGCACACAAAGTGACCACCTGCAAAAGAAGGGTAAGGAATTCCATCAAATACTTTACAGGCAAAATGACCCAAGAGAAATTGGGTTGTTGAAGGCCGAAACACACAACAACATTGATATTCGTGAAATGTCTATAAGTTATACATAAATACTTTCCAAAAAAATGTTCAAAAACCCCTTAAAATTGGGCATCAGCAAAATTAACCACCATCGCTGATCTGTTTCAATGAGGGCAAATTATAATGATCATGCCAAAAATCACAAAAGCCTGCTAAGTAGATGTTCAGATAAATGGAGAGACAGACAGACGAATAGACATCATTTAATAAAGTAGGCCTCTTCTGTTAAGATGGGATTCAAAATAGGAAAGAAATATGATCAAGAATCAAAGTTTGGCAATAACCTTACCGATGGCCATGCTGTAGAGCAAATGGATCTGAGCATAATAAAACATCATGCCCATATAGAAGCAATCTAATTTCACAAGACGTTACAGATGACCATCCTAAATTGGTGCATGTTTCTGAATGAGTTTCAATAAACACTTGCCAAGCAGCCCATTTAAGGATATTGTGAACCCTCGGAAAGCGTTTTCTTTTTGAGCTTTTTGGGTCATCTGCTTGAGTCAAGTCTCTATGACCTTGTATAGAATTTGATACATCAACACAATGCACATGGTTGAAATCCTATGGTTTCAGACTACGCAATATGGCCACTTGCTCTTCCTAAACAAAGGGAATAACTGAAAAACGGATCATAATTCTTTGTGGAGCTCTAAGTTCAACATTTTCTCATAAAACTAATTTTGGAAGAACCGGAGAAGATGTAAGTTCAAAACAGTGTCAGCAATTTTCGAGATTTTTATCCATTCTTGAGATGCAGGCTTACATTCCAGAAATTCCTGACACCTTTTTGAACATTTTGAAAATTTCAACATAGCTCGCTCATGACCTTTGACCCAGCCAAAAATAGAGAAAATGCTGACACGGTTTTGAACCTACATCTTCCCTGCTATGATTTTTCAATTGATGCCCCACTTGTACAGAAAAAGATAACTGTAGGGGACTTAGGGCTCATAGAATATCAATTTTTCCTCTCTTGTTCACTGCATGGTAGGAGGTGGTATGCAGGTAGTGTCTTACCTTTAAAAAGCACTTTCAAAAGCTTGCCACCTAGTCTAAGAAAAACATACAACAGAATCAAAGTTCTACAAGTCCACTGGTTGGCTGTAATGCAGAACTTCAGTTTAATCGGCAGAGATCTTTTCCAAGGGTTAACAGTCTCCTTATACATTTAATTTTGTTTGACACTGTGATATGTTAAAAGATGGCCACCAGAGTCCTTCTTATCTGTTGGTTCTAAGGTCAATGATCTTGCTGCTGATGGCCATTTTTCAGGCTGCTTGCAAATTTAACAAACGGCACTATAAAGGGAAAACTCACAAATTTTACAACAAGATTTGAAAAGAATTACTAGAACAAAACGTATTAAAGCAAAACAAGCAACAATCTCTTTGTAATTCTGTCAACTTCCTGAAAACGGAAAGTTCTATATATTCGAGTGGAATTTTCCTTTAAAATTTGTACATCAGTATAGCAGTCAATGGGGCAGCTTCCATAAAGCCTACATACCTTGTCTAAGTATAGAAAGAGCACATATGAACTGGCACAGATAGAGTTGCTTCGATAGAATCTCCTGAATATTTTCTTCACCTTCTACAGAAAAACCCTAAAAAAGTGAAAGAATGCATACCAAACATCAGAACAGCATCAATGCAATGGTTTGTTCTTCCAAACAAGCAAATTTCTATGCAGAGATTATTGATAAAACTTTTATAACTTCCATTGAGCTGTCACGGCTATCATATAGAAAGAACAGGAAGCAGTCTACTACCATGAACAAAATTTTCTGGTCGAATTAGCTTTTCAAGCATTTTTTTGAAGTAATGACTTCACTACAATTGATCGTTTTGTTCCCTATTTTTTAAGCAACTTCCTTCAAGTGCCTATCCAGTTTCTAGATTGCATTCTGCTCCATTTAACAAATACCTTGCAAGCCATGCCTCAAATGAACCCATACAACCTAGCGGACATTTGTTCAAATAAAAAAATTAACTTATTGAAAGCCATGAATGTTATGTGTAGGGCTTTAGCTCACCCTGGTGCACTGATCCACAGCTCTACAATAGGAGTTAAAATTATTTTCCTTTAGGAGCTCAAAATTGCTGCACAAGTGCAAAATATATCATGACAGGTATTATAGATCAACAATACTAAAAGAACAGCACAGCTCTTCATATCCTAGAATTTATCAAATGTTTTTCTAAAAATTACCTCCGTACACAAATATGTCTCACCAATCAGAATGAAACAAAGTGAAAACCTTGTTGTTTGATCCCTTGTGTTGAAACCAAACAAAATTGCCATCAAAGCAAGCAACATGTAAAAAACGAGAACTGAAAATGGAAAAACTATATCAGCTATAACTCACACCATCAGCCATGACAAAGAAGACACCTTTGCCTTCAGTGTTTGCCAACACATACTTTTGAAATTCGACCAGGTTATTCTCTTTGAATATGTCTCCATCACCATCAAAGCCTCCTTCACCTAAAGAAAGAAAATCACAATAGTGACACAAAGGTTTTTCAAATATTTGCGTGAAAGTCATGAAAAGCAATTTCAACACATTTAAAATTTCTTCAAGGTCTCCCAGATTAATACAAACTTCAAAAGATATAAAATTGTACATATACCATTTTAACTATAAGCATTCCCTGCAGTGCACAGCCAAATTTTCTGCATAATGGACCATACAATGAGTAATAATGTATACAAAAACAATAAATTTAGTGTGGTTGCAAAATTAAAATCTACAATGTGAATGCTATTTTTCAACGCTCGAATGCCTAATGTTCGATGAAAAGTGGTAGCAATAAAAGCCACAACGCAGGTTTTTACTTTAGGAATCTGACGGCACAATTCGAATATTCTGGCTCATTATTTTGAACAAAGAGTTGTTCAAAACCTTGTTTTTTTTTAGACTTAATCCAGTGTAAAAATCTACACACAAATTTTGAAATTTAGAATTGCAGACGAAGGGCAGCGTAAATCGGCCCGCTGGATACCATCTGCTTGGTGTTTCCCTATTCCTAGGTCTCTAATAAAACTAAAAAAGTGTCTTTAACTATCAACTGTACAAATATCAACAAAAAAAAATACAAAAAGTACTATGTATGAGTACCATGAACAAAATAGATATCAACTTAAAGAAATAACAGATAACAACTCAAACATTCATAAGTTGGAGCGTTGATATACAAATTTGACTTCTTTTTTCATTGAGGAAATGGAGAGAAAGAAAAAAATTCGGCGCACACAGAAAACGAAAATTTGAATGCGAATAGAATGTCCTGGATGGAAAAAATGTCAAAAATTAATAAGCGAGGGGGTTGGAATAAGAATGTCCCGGGTGTAAAATTTTCGAAAACTTAATTAGTGGGGGGGGGGGGGGGGGGGGGGGGCGTCTATTAGAGACCAAAGAGTAGACTTGGCAACAAGATCAAGACAGTGTTTTGTGGTGCAGATTTTGGCATTTTGGAACCTCACTTTTTGCCCAAGAAAAATGCGCAAAAGAAGCAGGTATGGAGATATAATTAGCAAACATATCTTCCGCAGATACGGATATTAAATATCACAAGAGAATGTTATAAGCGTATGCTACATACCATAGTGACAATCGAATGTTTCAGGAGTACCAGCAATAAAATCTTGAATTTTGAAGTCATTGGCACCTTCAGCTAAATAGACAATTACAGTGTAGATACAATGAGGCCAATAATACTGAATGAACAAATCATGTATTTAAATAATTAAGTACTAGCACTTGAACTATTTTGAAACCTAAAAGGTAGTAATTTTGAAATCTCAACACAGTGGACAAGATCAGCTAATTATGACTGGCATGGCATATACTAGCATGTTTTCACACAGTGCATCCACTAGTTGCATAAAGCAGAGCAAAATGCAACCAGCGATGGCTTGCTACCCTTACCAACTTTCTGACACCATGTTAGACACACCGATGAGGGAAAAAAAATGAAAATGAGCATGTATCAGCATGCCTTGCATCCAGCTGTCATTTACCCATCAAAAAAACACAAAAACATTATTGCATGAAGTTAAATGCTCTTAGCTTTTACAAGAAATCGAAAAACTTTGCATACAAGTGAAGCCAATCCTGACCCTCAACATCAAAAAGATGTGAGCTTCTACGACCCAGCATAAAATGCTTAAAACATGCCGCATGTCAGTATTGTGTAAGTCCTGACATTCTACCCACCTGAGAGAAGAGTCAATACCATTGCACCAAAAGTTTCGGCTCTTTCTAACGAGATTTAAAGAAGTGAGCTGATCACTGAACTGAACCTATGAACTGAATTTATCACACATGCTAAAATAATTATCTTGAATGCATAGAACTGCATCTTACTTGACATTTGATTTAGAAGTAACTAATCAGCCATTCTATGCATATACTCACAGCACGATTGTCGCACATGGCTTCATGAACAGAATCACAAATCGATTCAATAGCAGCAGATGAGAACAGCTGATGCAGTCTGGTTCCAATACTTTACCAATTATTTTAGTTTAGTTGAGACAGACATGGTCAGTATCAGAATAGCTTGGCATGTCTATGACAATGGAAAGTGCATCGTAGCATAAATATGACTCTTTCAATAAAGTAAAAACATGAAATAATGCACATACCCCTTAACGTAAATCCAAAACCTTTTGACTTCCACTTCTTCCTCCACAACACGTACTCAGAAAATCCCCCAGGTCCGGCGCAAATATCAGAAAAGTATAGTAATTGGCCTGAAGTTAGCAATGACTTCTGAAAAGAGAGAGATGATCCAAGAAAGAATACATTCGTCAACCAACTATGGGTACTAGCATAGGAAAATTCCCTTTGCTTGGTGCTTCCATGAGCAAACTAGGCAATTAGATTAAACCATGTTATGGAACCATGTTATGGAAAGTTAACTCCAAGAAAAAGTCACTCTCAGTATAAAGATGCTTCACTCATTTAATTCCATTCGCTCTTATGAAAAATCTCGAATATCAGCATTAGCCCTCAACTAAGCCAAATTGCTTCAGTTAATGATGGCTTGATTACTCCAGCCACAATTCAACTTCCACAGTAAAGTGCTATTAGACCCTGCTTGTCTTCAATGGAACAACAAGCTCGTCACCAAGCATATCACATTGCATGCCAATACAGCTGCACATCAAGTTATGCCCGTAGTGTACATGCTGCTCGGAGAGCCTTTCTTGGATACATCATCATTACCACATAATTTTACAATGGTAACTCTCAAACAGGCAGAGAGTTGGTATTCTGCACAAGACCTCAGTGCTTTGGTTTAACTCTTACAATAGGCAATCCAGTCCTAGAAAACACTTTCTACTAAGTTGATCAAAGTTGATACTGGAATGATTATGCCCATGTGAAAAAACAGAGCTGCAACTTCGTTTAATGTCTGGCTTTCTGAATATCATTAATAGTTCACACGTTGGAAAAAAATCAACAATGGAGGAAAAATAAAATGGAGAAAAAGCTTACCCCTTGTTTATCCTTAGGATCTGTGAACATATAATCAAAAGAAGCATCAATTTCAGCCATCTTCATAGCAGCCCTGAAACACGAATATACTATACAAGTCAGGCGAAAATAATAAGTAGATACTGTAATTATCTGAAAGAGCGCCCGGGCTTAAATGAGCCCCCCTCTAGACAGGTGAGATATCTAATGAGCGCCCCGGCTTAAATCAGCGCCACCTCAAACCAGAAAAGGGGCGCTCATTTGGAAACTTGCATAGGCGCTCACACAGATAGTTTATACCAATGACGAACAAGAGAACAATTATTGTGAGTCAGATATTCAATTTTTGGGTTTTATGATAAGGTAGTTTACAAATACATTCCGTCATGATTTTTAAGTTAAGAAGATCTGGAAAACTTTCACTATTATTACTAACACCTACTTCGCTTTTATTCTAATGATCGCCCCAGCTTGAATGAACGCCCCCCCCTCAAATGAGCGCCCCTTCTGTAAGGCAGCACATTAAATAAGCGCCCCGGCGCTCATTCAGATAATTACAGTAAGCTTAAATAACATTTCATAGCACACATAAAAGACACACACACACAAAACGCTGAAAGATCATAACTGAATCACATTGTAGCAGTGTGAGAGTGGACGTCAAGGAACACAATTATTTTTTCAGTAGCTGATTCTATGCCATAGCAAACAGTAGTAGCATTTCAATCCGTATTCTGTACCATCAGTGTGATTCATAACAATTCATGTTTTCCCATATGGTCTGCTGTCCACAGTAGTGCACTTGATAGTGGACTCATCAGTGGAGACTCATTCGTCTGCTCAAGAAACAGTATGTACAGCTATGCGCAGTCCCAGATTTATTCAAGGCCAAATTCAGACAATATTTAAAGATACCTGTGACGGAAGACGGCATCAGCAAAATTATCTATCTTGAACAGTTCAAGGGATCAACAAACCAAACTTGTACCTGCCAGCATGAAAATGAGATTTCAAGCCAGCACGTGCCGAAAAGTAATGCTACCTCATTGTCCAACACAACACTTTTCAACAAGATCCTTACTGGCGATTCAAACGATACTTCAGCTCCTCACTATCATCTGCTGCCACTTTCTCTGCTGCACACATCAAACCAACGGTAAATACCACTTGCTCTGGTTCTTCTCTTGAAAGGTTATGCAGTTCATAATAAAACCAGCTATCTCCTTATTTCACTGAACAGGCGGTCGTTCATCTCCTTTTCCATTATGCTGATCAGCTTTTATCACTTCCTTCCGCTTGTAACAAATATCAGTCAAGCAGCAAGGCAAAATGTGATGTAACCCATGTAAAAAAACTTCCAATGCCATGAACTAAAAAGGATTATGTCCCAAATCAGACCAGGTTTGACATAATGGTATTGGTGACTAATGTCTAACAAAGGCAGAAAAAGTAGAAATAAGGACAAATACGTAAAAACAGATTTCATCCGTCACAGGCATCTTGGCACCACAGCAATTGTCGTCAAAACTACTGAAGCACATTCTGACAAACAAAGTGAACTCAATATATGAAGCCAATGATACACTGCCTCACAGTATAGCATAGAGTTTGGTGTGATGCCAATAATGAAACTGTTCTTTTAACTTGTATTACTTATTTTATGAGAACGTCCTAATAGAGCAATTACTGATAATTCCTGAAATTTGCTCCAGGGAAAACTCTTTATAATGCCTATTGAACAGATAGATCATTTAAATGACACCTTTTCAAGATAATGCTCACCAGCCACTCCTTAGACGTACCTCTATTGTTCTGTGGCAGCCATACCTTGCACTGACCAATATAATAATATGGCAAATTTGTCAGCTAATGGCCCACACTAAAATTTGAGACTTCACCACTATTTTCAAAGCAGGAGTATGACATTCATGCAAACTTCCAGTATCTCATCAGATGACAAGAGCAATTCCGATCAATAATACACTAGTATACTTGCACTAACAGATGGTAGAAAGCAGGGGGGATTTAGTCAAAGGAGTTAAAGTTAACCTTATCT
>JAOBRC010225578.1:0-14726 GCA_027575255.1 Scolionema suvaense | reverse complement strand
TTGCATCATTGCCACATATCGATTACCTCATCAGTTTTCGATTCATGCAACACAGCTCTTATCAGATTGCAGCTCAGTTGAGTGGAATGCTTTGATGAGCAATTATATTGATGAGGGGGAGATTGATCAGCTGTAAGTTTTGAGATCAAATGGAATGTTTGGTGCAGAGTAATCTGCCATTAAAAAATGATGAGAGACATTGATAAGACGTCTACAGAGATCATAATAAACAGGTGTTGCAATTAAGTTACATTGGAAAAAAGACAGACAGGAAAAGGGACATCAGACACACCAGTACCTGATCTTTTACCACAGAGATAATTTCTACCGGACAATAAGAAAAGATCACAGTTGTTTGAGCCGGAGAAAGAGCAAGAATGGCCGGTAATTACCGATCACCGGCCGTGCAGCACTGCATACGTCGTTCATAGTGGTGGTGCCCGAGCAGCCGACCAGTTTTACCCCGAGCAGCCAACCCTTGGCAGAGCATAGCTGACAAACCGCCTACCTTGCCCCTTGAAAACCATGTGTGCACGCGCCTTTTTCAAGTTTACACCAAGTTGATTAGTATACTACAACGTATTGAGAATATGAAAAACGAGCTCCAACAGCCGGCCAAAAGTGTGCGAGCAGACACAAGCAGCCGGATCCTTTGTTGCATCCTTGGTGCAAGGACGTATATATACGCCCATGGCTGTTGGGGCACGTATCAAAGGACGTATATATACGTCCTTGGCTGTTGAGGCCTCATTCACAGTAAGGAGCTAGGCTGCTGATTACGCTCCATGAGGACGTATATATACGTCCTTGGCATTCAAAGGGTTAAAGGAAGATTCCATGAGTCCATCTTCAAAATAAACCTTGTAATGAGCTAAAACAGACGTGCTTCAGGAAAGATGATTACGCCTTCGGAGTGTTGTTTACAGAAAATGATTTCCGCAATGCTATGGTCTGATCTGGCCCTTCCTTATCCGCACAGTTGGAAATTGCGTTTCTTTAGTCTACCATTTTCTGTTATACAATTATATTTTTATGTTCTTGAAACATTTCAAACAACCCTTAAAAACGGCCAATTGCAAATAGCATGGGCACTGAAAAATTACCCAGACATGGCTTGCAACATGCTTAATGGTCATTCACTCCAAAAATCACAACAAACTCATAAATAGTTCTAGAAATAATTTTAAAAAAAAACACAATTAGCCATTTTGGAAATAAATTGCCACCTGCAAATCAAACCCGATTTTGCGATCTGAACTTGCTTTTGATTTGAGATCATGACCTTCATGTCTAATTTCAGAGATATCCATTGACCGGTAGTCCACAACAAAGAGTTGGTGGCAGATGGAAGGATCAAAGGATGGACGAAGCTCACTTTATTGGAATCTTTCTCTAAAACAGGAGTCTAAAAAGTATGTTACAGCTCACACTGTGCATATCTTACTGCAAGTTTCTTTGAACTTTCCATAATCATTTACAGGACGGTGATGAACCAATAAAACAACAAAGATGGTGGAAGACGCTGCTCAACGTAGCTAAGGCTTAAAAAGTTGAGCATAAGCTCACAGGATTCGAAACACACTCCCCAATTGCTGGGTAACGGGATGAGCATACAAATGGAAGGTTATCCAGTACCAAATTGTGATTTGGCTAATAGCTGCCAGGCATTACTCAAAATGACTCTGTAATCCCTTACAGAACAGTGCAGGGTTTTATCCAGACAATAAGTGCACGTCAAAACTCAAATTTATCATTGAGTTTTATGAGGTGGCATGTACTCATTTTACACACGTCAAATATATTGAACTTTTCAGATTCTACCAGAAGTAAAACAGTCTTTTGGAAAGCAGGCAGTTGTATACGAAAACAATTTCATACTTAGAAGTACTACGAAGCAAGATCTTGGTATCTCGTGATGCAAAACTGCTTCCTCAATGACGCAAAAACTCATTGAGGAGCTAGAAACGGCCCTCAATAAAAGTCGCTGCATAAAACCCTGCAATGCATGGCAGCAATCCAGCAAGGACCAAAGCCTAGATTTACTTTCAGTTATCTCCATGTTGATAACCATTCACACAAGCCAAAAGAGGAAGCAGGGCACCTGTTTACACAAAGTTCACTAAATTGTGCTACGCTACAAAATTCCCGAAAGATCGCTTGTTAGCTAACATTTAACAGTTGAAAATAAAGTTAACTCATGCAAGGCACAATACTTACTCCAACAAACCGGAATACTTCACATATATGGCGAGTGTTGAATTCAACATCTCTTGCAGCGAACCGAAATCTAGCGTCACGAGTGGTATGTCGACACACATGAAACCAATTTAACCGCAGTTCACTAGATGAAGTACCAGGAGCATATATGTTAGCACGAAGAGAAGCAAGACCATCTCTTTTGTATGCAACAAGGTAAGCGCCATTCTCTGAAACAGCTTGTACTAAAGTCACTTGTGATGGAAGACTGCCAAAAGTCTGAACGTCAAGAAATGGTTGTGGAGTGGAATGCGGGTTGACTATAACAGAACCAGATTCATTCCGGCCTGAAAAGATACAGCAAAAGATAATCATGAACAGAAAAAGGAGTTCAACATCAGACAAATGTGAAAGCAGCACAGTTTTTTCAGGTTTCCAGTATAGCACTGCATCCATGAAAGTATTCTGCTGAAGAATGTTGAACAGATCTACCTACCTTAAGGGGATGAAGTTCTATATGGATTAGTTTTTGTGTGTTCAAATTTTGAGGCGTTTGCGTGGATTATTTTGGTGAATCACACACCAATCTAGCAAATGCACATCAACGAAAAAATATTGGTCAGAAATTTCAGATTCAAATGTTGTATGAAGTCTCAACAAATTTTGGAATATTGGGATTTTCAGACAAGTGGTTCTATGTTTATTAACACTGGAAATTGCCTAAACTTACTGTCTACGTTCTCTTCTTATCGGCTTTCAATTTTAGAATAGACCAAGTCCAGCACTATTTCTCAGGTCATCAGAATTTCTGCTTTTGTGACGCATCTGTTTACTCATAAGGTGGACAACGAAGATAAGGAGCATGCTAACTTCTCAGGATTTAGATATACAGACCAACTTTTAAGAAAATTTCACTCTATAACAGTATGTCATTAAACGCAGTTGTGTTTGTATTTGGTATAAATTCAAAGATAGGGAGAGATGTAGATAAATTTAGTTTGGATTTGCTTTTGCGATTTGCCTCATTTAAAACGCTTTGCGTGGATTTACTTTTGGAATTTAGGAAAAAATTTGCGAAATTCGCAGAACTTAATCTCCGCAAAAAGAATCCCCTTACCCTATTCATTTCGGGGCAAAGGGGTGCGGATCACGCCACAAAAAATTTTGAATGACTGTCACGGGTGAACGAAACATGCCGCTGTGAAACTTGGTGACCTTTCCTAATATTAATCAGGGAACATAAACATGAAAATGATTTTTGGTAAAAAAATTTACCGTTTGAGGGGTATCGATCCATTCTTGGGTGGTACCCGGCCTAAATTTGGACTTTTTTGGGCAAGTTTTTCCTATTTTCTGAAAAATTCTGAAAAATTTTTTTGGAACCGTTTCGCAAACCAAGCTTTATTTTACTGTTATAGAATTTATCAATACGTATTCTGACCAAATTTGACACATTTTGGGCCAAGGGGTCACGTGATTTGGGCAAATTTCCAAATATGGGTCGAAAATTCCTGAAAATTAAAACTCAAAAAAATCCAAATTTTTCAACTGGAATAATGTTTTAATACTCAAAATACAATGTAAAACGGTAAAACCAACTGAATAAAACAAAGTTCATCAAATTTGAAGCAATATTTTGGGTTTTTATGGGCAAAAATGTGATTTTTGGGAAAAGTTGGACAAAACATAAGGTATTTTACACGTGGTTACGTATGACGTCATATCTCAAGGAGCCTGGGGCGAGAAACAATTCTACCTACTTTTTGGACGTCTTTTAGGGTTAAGGGAACTTACTACCAAGTTTTAGTTTCATAACTACTCTAGAACAGAAATTAGCATGGGGGCCAAAAAGCCCCCCCCCCCCGCGTTTTTGAAGCTCAAAAAAGCCCACGCCAGATAGGGTTAAACTAAATCTTGTATTTCAAAAGATATTTCAGCACAGAGGTCGAAATCCTCCATGCATGCTGAAGCATTGTGGCGCCTGCTGAAGTTGTTTGCTACATTGGATTTTAACGCTCTAAAGGCAATCTTCTCTACTTTTGATCATTACTCTATAAAACAGTATCAATAGGCTTATGGCAATTCAACGGCATAACAGATGGGAATCAGAATTCACAGAATTACATTCATGGTAATTTCAGGAATGCACACGAAGTCCCGGAAGACAGTGATATGAGCTATAAGTAGTCGAAAAATAACCTTCGAAAGGGAAAACTTTTTCCAATGCCAAATACGATTTGTCCCTGCCCCTTCTGAAGTAGATCATGAGACATGTGACGTAATAGCTTAGCAAAGCGATTGGATTTTTGGTCATTGTAAAAATTGTAAATTGAAGACGTCACTAAAATGTAGCAAAGCACTTAGAACTTCCTTCTTCTATGTACAAGGTATCTGCATCAGGAGCAACAGGATTAGCAGGAGTGCAGGTCAAGAAAAATCTTCAAAACGAAGAATCTAGACCTAGATTACCAAAATTTATCAAAGCAGAAGAGGTTATCTTCACAAAAGCTGCTGACGTCAGCATATTAATGATGCCACCGATATAATTTTTGTGTCAACATGAAGTTTAAGTGTTGCTCTATATGTCGGAGAAGTTTCAACCTTGAAGCATAAATACTGATGATTTTAGAAGCATGCAGCTAGCTCCAAAAAAACCGAACTCTTGCAGGCTTAAGGAGTAGAAATGACAAGCAGATTGCCCCGCGTTGTTCCTTAGTCAGGTTTTATGAACTTAGCCTAGGGTCATTTCTATTCTCAGCAGATCGCACGTTAATCAGCAAAACTGTGGTATTAGCTATCGAAATGCCTTTTCATTTTAATTTATTTGCATACTTAGAATTAAGCCGCGAAATGCGCATGCTCAAACTCTCAGGGAGTGTTACTGCCAAGCAGTCTTTTCATAATTATAAAGAAAAAAAATTGTATAGCGTAAGGTTACTGCGAACCCTCGAATGCATAACAGGTCTTAGTCTTTAGTCAAGCATTACTCGAATTTCAAAGGCTTTTCAGAGTTTGTGTTTACAGAATTTGGTCATCTGGTCAGGGGCAAGCTTTTGAACAATTGCACCTGCATGCTACCTGCTATAAACAGAAATAAGCAATTACAGAAGTTTCAGCATTCTAGCAGCTCTAAGTTCCCTCCAGTTTGTTAAATCGAAAGGTCTCGAAAACCTCAACAAAACGCTTTTCCTTAGATCAAAAGATTTAAATGTTTGGCGTTGAAATCTGGGGATTTCATGACAAATTTCTACAACTTTTCAAATATAGAGCAATAACTTTTGATCGAGAATATATCTCGAAAAACGCCGACACCGTTTTGGAGGCAAAACATGTACGTTTTATCTACAGTTTGTTTGGTGAAACACTGCTGAGTATGGGGGACTTATGGAGGTCTCCAAAGCGCTATAACTAAGTTTTTAAATATTCCTTGTACTTGACCAGATGACCAAATTCTAAAAACAGATATAATATAATAGAGGGCACGTTGGATATGAAGTACGTGCCCTCTATTGATGCATTGAACTTCATAAAACGTCTTGGAAACTTTGTTCAATGCAAATACAACCTGCTAGCCTTTGTGGTAAGCTTAGTGTTTAAATCATGTCTGATAGATCGTCGTACGGCCATCCATAAATTTGCATACGTTGACGGAGACCCGCTAACAGTACTGTCGCCTCCATGTGTAAAATGAACGTATTGGTATAAGCACCTTCCGCAACGCATTCCGCCTATGTGAAGATAAATATGAAACGATTATCAAGATAAAGATATCCTCTAACATGGGCAAAACATTTATGAAAATATGGCTGCCACAGGCAAAACAAAGTATTGATTGTGCTTTTTTAGCAGAACTAATGCGTGCGTAAAATAAATTTTAATGTGAAAGGTAATGATTGTCAACAATAATTTTCGAAGTCTGAGACGTTTTGTTGACACGACTTTTTGTAATGTAGTATGGCCACGTTCGTGGTCATCTTTGTCTGTCTTTCAGTACTGAGCAGAGGAAAAATGGCAGAACAACTATATCTGAAGAAAAGTACCAACCATGAAAGTCGACAAGAAACAAAGTTCAAGAGCATGAATCATGGAGAATATTCAACCCTACATTACCTGGGATTTTGACGAGGTACAATGACTTGAGATGGGGTGGATCCCTCCATAGGAAACACTCAGATTGCTGCAGACTACAGGGCTCTAACTTTGGATGATTATAGACCAATCTTTCTATATTAACCCTATTCCTCCCAGCGGGAGGTGGAGGGCGCAGATTCCACCAGGTTTGCGTACTGATCGACGAAGAATTTTTTGGGCTACACATTTTAAGCTAGTTTTTGTGGCTTTTCATAGTTTTTAATACTGAATACGGTGGTATAAGTTTCATCTTCCATATGTTAGTCGATTTGATACAGCGAAGAGATTTTTACCAAAAAATACCAACAACTCTCTCCTCTGAAATTACCATTTAACTTTTGTTGCACTCCTAAGGGACTTATTCAAAAGATGTATAAATTTTTTGAGCAACAGACAATCTTACCATATATCTATAGATCTACTGAGATGGGGGGCTCTTAGTTTTTTTGCAGAAATCTCTGGAACGGATAAGCGTTTTGAGCTGAAATTTCGTACCTTTTCCTGAAATTTAATATGTTTTTAGCGGCACTCATCGGTTTTTCGAAATTTGGACATCTTCACCCTCAAATTTGGGTCCAATCAACAGGTGGTAAGGCCATTTTGTGGCTTTTTTTAGTTAAATCGCACGACAAAACCGCATAAAACAGAGTGTCATGAGCCTGAAACCATCATGTAGCACCTTTTCCTAGTAAGTGCAAAAGCTTTTGAGAGATTTTGAGATTCCCCAGAATTTTTGGCCAATTTTCAAAAATTGCTATTTTTGGCCGAAAATTACAACCCATGTGTCTTTAATCGGTGATTTCATGAACAATTAATACAGTCAGCAATGTTTAACTAAACCAAATTGTGCACCTATAAATGCACTATGCCCATGCAAAGTTTCATTACCATAACTATAGTAGTTTAGAAATTACGGAGGGGGTCTCTCAGAGCCCCACCTCCCCAAGTGAGCCCCCCCAAAAGCCCAGTATGCATAGGGTTAAGACATGCTGCAGATAGCAATTGTTCTCAGGAATAAAGTTTCGTCAAAATGACGCCAAATTGGCGAAAAAAGTGTACATTAAATATCTTTCAACTGAGGCACTTCTAGAAACTCTGAAAACCTCATTGTTAGTTTATTGTATTTATAAAGACTGTTTTAAGGTACTGCATTGTTTTCATGGCCTGACATTTACTTAACAGGTACTTACTGCGCCTGGCGGAATCCCCCCGGTAGTACATTACCCACAAAAGCCCGGTAGGAATAGGGTTAAAAAAAGACATAAACCAAGTCTATATCTATCTTTAAACCAAAGTTATGGTCCGTGGAGTGAAGTGCACTTTTTCTGTGTCTTCCATTTTCGCAAAGCCACTATAAGGGTTTGATCAGGACGTTTTCCAATCACTGTCCAACTTTTTGCGATTGTGAAGAGACTACTAATTAGATGGCCTTGAAGTAAAGTTTGTCTGAAAGAACGATAAAATTCGGGGAAACGTAGGCAATAACGGAACCCTTTCGGGCATAACCCACACCCTCTTCCCAGTCAACATAGGGTTAAGGATCAATTCAAATATACCCGACTATTTATCCTACCTTCCTCTCATAGCTTTCTACGAAACTACGCCTTTGTTGGTTGTATTTTAGTATTTACCAGTTCAGGGCTTGTTTTTTAATCGGATATAAATGTCAATCCACATTTACTAACCCCAAGTATCAACTTCCATCCAGCCACGAATACAGAACCACACATACAAATTCACGAGATCACGTTCATGGATTGGAACCGAAATTCGATGACGATGTGGTTTCTAGAACCAGACTACAATGCAATCAACTATAATTTGGCCTGCATATGATAACATGGCAATGCTTACATTAAGAAGACCAAGAATGTTATCAAGTCGATAGTTACGACAGGCTACTGATTAATTGGTTTCGGATGTAGATTTTGTGACTGATATAACGCTTCGTTCTTGCTTCTTTGTTTGCTCTCCTAGCAAGCAGTAGGAAGCACTGATGAAGTAAAGATAGGCCTACAATTTGCTTTAGGAATCATCTCTAATAAATTTCATCACAAGTAAAAGGTACCGTTTCGGTGAAGGGAGCACATCAGTTGGCACCGATTTTTAACCCTTGCATGTTTTGCTACTCCCGAGGTCCAGAGGTAGCAGCGGTACCATTCCTGGTGGGCTGCTCAGTACATAACGGTAGTCTGTCTCGATAAAATTATAATTTTCACAATACCGAACCCACCACTTTTCTTAATGATGATGTCACTTGTCACGTACATAAGAATGAAATTGCATAAGAATTTTTTATTAGCAGCAAAGTGTTTCGCTCGATGTTTTTCAGGAAAAGTCACTAGCATCTACTTCTATCAAATTTTCGTTTACAGAGAATTTGAGAAATATTGGGTGGGTGGTCGAATCAACCTGGACAGGCCCCACCCGTTGGGGAGTTAACACTTTTGACTTTGTATCAAACGTTTATGCATGTGTTGAAACATCTCATGTGTCCAACATCTCGTTCTTAGCATGTTTGCGCTGTACGTCCTTTGTTCTCTACATTATTGACAAATTAAAAAAATTCTCGATCGATACCCTGAAACATGTTGTGTTGTATCCTTCAGATACTGCATCAATATCAAAAAATTACTTTTCGAAGGTCACAAATGGTAAGTCTCTCAAGCATAGATCAATCTCCTGCACTGATTAGTGGCTATTACTTCTAGGCAAACTGTATACTTTTGGAGTGAGAAACCTTAGACAATTGCGCATATATCCCAATACATTTTGACCACAAGGTTTCTTTTTTGGAATGTGTTTTCGCTCATTGTACTTCCTATAGCGAGATTAAAGGCCCGCTGTACTCATCAGCTCTTTGAATTTGAAACCAAGTTTGGCAGACGTCTACTCTTTTGTTATCACATGCTGCATGCTCGCACTTTTCTATAGAACGGTCAATCATGAGCCAAAACAAACGCTGCTCTGTCTCGAATTCTGATTAATCACAGGTATCTAGCTGCCTCGCTGGCCAGGCGCAGAAACAGGCTACTATCTCATAAAGCAGCCACACATGCCGAGAGTGCGAGTTTGTTTTGGTTTGACGAATACAATCCATCTTTAAGATCAGGGCCATCTGAAATAATATGCAGAATATGAACTCACAGCTCTCAGGGCTCTTCATTGAAGATTAGAAACAACCCACAGAATGCATTTACTCCTATGAGTGTCAGCAAAGTATAGATGAGCACATGAAAAAGTTTAAAGGACGCCCTTCCATGAGACAATATCTTAACCCTATTTAGGGGGGGGGAGGTATATTTACCTCCCCCTCCAAAAATTTTCGATAACTCTTGAACGGCTGCACATATGTATCCAGTTCTTGGTGACATTTAATATTTATTCCTCATGCACATAGTGTCCAAATTTCAGGTTGTTTGGATTAGCGGTTTAAACGTTATGAAAATTTTCTCGGAGTAGTCTGGCATAGTATTTCACATAGGGATTTTGAGCAGGCTCGCACAGCACGCTGATGGTAGGCTTCATTCCTTTTCAATTTGAAGCAAATTGAGCAAAGATAGTGAATCCAGTGGATGTTTTCTGCAAAGTTGAATGCCTAAGGATTATTCATGCAAAGTTTCACGTCATTTGGGCTTCCCGATCGGGAGATAGGTGGGGAAGGTAAATATACCTCCCCCCCCTAAATGGGGGTTAGCCAGACCCCCCCCCCCTTAATAGGGTTAAGGGAAAACTCCGACCCAAAACTAAGTCACCCTAGGTTAAACAAAACAGCGATTCTATGACCAATGCTGTGTTCTATCTCATATAAAACACACTCGTCTGAACGAAATCTGGAAGGTTACCATCTCACTCTCAGCCAGCCAGCCTGACCTTCGGCAGCCATTACCTGCTTCTTCTCGCTGTTTCCCGCCACAATTCAAACTGCCATCATCGACGCGCATGAGAACTTCAATGCATCTTTTGTGGTTGATATCAATATATTACCTGGTTGTCAGTGAAGTGAGTGAACCTCATACCGGCAATCTCAGCTGCTCATCATGCAGCTTAGACCAGAACTAGTCGTTTCTATACATCACACCGAAAGCGCACAAACTATCTCGGAGATGCAGAAAGGAAGAAACAGGGGATCAAGGAGTGCGGAGTTCGGTTCGAGGCGACTAGTTTCTAGTCTGCATGCAGCTAAATGCACGGTATCCAGTGGGCGTCTTGTCAGGCTTCTTGTAATATATTTGTAAAAAGTTAATTTCTCGTCACACAGACGAGAGAATTAAGTTTGGAGTTGATAGTTAGAATTATCATGACCATGTTTATCAGCCGAGCGCAACTTGTTTTGGGGTCGGAGTTTTCCTTTAAAACTTGTTATTTAAACCTCCTTGGTTGTATTCTTGGCAGAGGAGATGTATGATTGTCAGCTGATTCATTTGAGAGTCCTATATGATTATAAAGTGTTGAAACTGCCCATCAATTTTGATCACAGCCATCACAAGTCCTTCGAGTACACAATATTGGTCATCAAATATTCAGCTACTTAAATACTACTCCTTGCCACAGATGTGAGGATAGCTGGTAACAGTACAGGTGTCGATAGCGCATTGCGAAAGAATGGCCTAGTTATGGCATGATCAATCATTACTGCTGAGAGCCGAGAAAATTTGGACAGTCAAATAAGACATCTTTGAAATGAAATGTTTGCTGCACGGAGAATGCCTACAATCACGACGACTGGAAACTTCGTACGCGCGATGAACTACTCGTCTGCCCGAGGAATTATATGCAGATCTGAGAGATTGTGTTCCTTTAACATTATGCTCGCGAGGCAACTTTCTAATGCTACCTAACCGGCCCTTTCTTCTTGGCAGTAGTCTTAACTTCATGCACGTATCTTTTGTTTGTGGGGTAAACGAGAATATTTTCGTCTTCAAACATCTCAACTTATTTTGTCCAAGATTGTAATCGTTCATTCTTCTGACTTCATTCTTTCAACTTTCATTCACCTATGCGTGGCCAACGCCGGTCCACATTGGCATTCTGTTTATGAATTGCTAGTGGTGCATGCGTTCTTCACCGAAAACATCGTAACAAAACATATGGAAAAAATATGGTCCGATCAGTTTCCAACGCATTAGAATGCCCCAATTTATCCGTTCTGGTACGAATAAGTAGGAGAACGTAAACGGTCTGCAACACAATAACGAAACACAATGGCAAGACACAGTAAAGTGGAAAAGCACAATGGAACTAATTTGGGCGATGAAGATAGTCTCAGAAAATAGCATAGAACAAGATCTTTGATCGTAATAATTCACCAAAACTCAGTCACTTTTAGGAAGATCCATACTGGAACAATATATATCCTTATCTCATGGAGACTGAATTACACATAAGTGCTTGTTTGGATTTCGATTTTACGTTCAACAATGTTGTGCAGTCTTCTTGATCATGCGCAGTTGCGCAGTAAATTTTAAACTCCTTTAATGTAATCATTATGAATCATCTAGTACCCATACTCGTTCACGTACTCATCTCGGAAATATAACGCGTGCGTGCATAACTCACTAAGTGAAAAATGCAGCAAAAGTACTACGAAGTCGAGGTATTCTCCAATCGTCCCTAAGGTAAAAATATCGAAATTCGGTGATTATTGAATTCAAGGCCATAAATTGACTTGTAAAATATGTTATCCGACTGTATGAGATTAGAAAAAAATACCAGTGATTAGGAAAGTTAAGACTCACACCAGTTTCAAAAAATCCGTAGCTAAGGGAAATTCTATAAAATTATGTCCCAATCAATGTCCAGAGATACCTTTCACACGGGTATGCACATTAACGACGGGTACACAGGATTTGAGACGTAGAAAGAAAACGACAAAATTTATCCTCGACATGTTTCGACTTGTTCACAAGTCATCTCAAGACATTGATCATCAAGCAAGACCTTATTACAGGAAATTAAGGAATCATGAAATTAACGCGGTTTGCCCCTCAATGGCGTTAATTTAGTGATACATTAATTTCGTGACGGTGTTAATTTCATGAACGTCTATTTTTGTGCAAAAAATGCAAAAACGGCAATTTTAAATAGTGTGGAAGTCATCAGGGGTGGTTCGAGCCGTAGAGGGTTCCAAGAGTGGTGCAACAGCAGAATTTAACCCCTTTGCATAACGAAAGAACAAAAAAAACAATTTAAAAATTGTTTTTTATTCTACTTGTTCCCTAATTCGCGTTAATTTGATGCACGCGCAAGGTATTTTTTTGTAAAACCGCGTTAATTTTATGCTTCCAAAATACAAATTTTACGAAGACCCCGTTAATATTATGACGCATTAATTTCATGACGCATTAAGTTCATGAATCGTTGATTTCCTGTAGTAAGGTATTTACTAGTCCAAACCAAATGATCAGTTCCCTGAAGATGACTTGGGAACACGTCAAAACATGTCGCAAATAACACTTGACGTTTCCTTTCTGAAAACTGTTTACATTACTCGATTTGTGCTTTTAAGATCAATTTGAGACTGAAAACTAATGTAAGCAACGATCCATGCGTGGACTGAAAAAACATTGCGATGTACCGCAATTCTGTTGCGTATTCAATGAACTGTAAACAAAAAGGCTACGCAGTTTTACTATTTTCAAAGCAGAAGTTATAAGTACTGTTGCCAACGGAGTTTCAGAATTCAATGGGTCGTTGTGTTATGCAGGTAAAGACGGCAAAACAAAACATCAAGCTTTACCGATTTCTTTCGTTTATCGAACCAAGAAAAAATAAAAAAACAGTGAGCTGGTATACTTCCTCGATGCTTCATTTGACTTTCCATCCCAGTTATGTTGTTTGGCAAGTCAGGACAGCTTTCTTGGAACATTTGAGTCAATCCTACAGTTAGTCTGAGATATAGTATTCCAGACAGTCGTGGTAATGAAGATAGCAAACCACAGATACCCTCAGAAGATATGGAAAAAACATAAACAAAAAGTCAGTCAATAAATCAAGCTATTAAGAGTATATGGGTTAGGACGGCCATTCTTATTTTGTGTGGTAAAAGTATAACGAATGCAATTAATCATGGACAAGGTCTGGCTTTAATGAGATAAAGTAAATTCTAGTCCAGAATAGAATCCAATTTGACAATCTTGGTAATAAATCGCGCAGATAGCAGCAAAGGCACCATGGTTATTAGCATATACAAACGCATGAAAAACTACTTTTTTCTTTCGGAAAGTATCAGTTGGGATTTGGGATTATATTTAATTCGCGAAAATTTTGCGCTTTGCGCTCTGACCACCACTTTAGCAAGGCGATATGGCGATTGTTTGGTACGCACTAACCTCCATTGCAATAAGGTCAATGCCATTTTTATTTTTTTGAAATTGGAAAAGCTTTAGATGTATGTCGCACTTTTTATAATAATTACACTTATTTTTGATTGAGAAAAGAGAATACACGGTGGCTCTGGAAGCCAAGACATGGCGTAGTAATATCAATTGACAAATATTAAAAAGGTTCATGGGCAGCAGAATCCTTTCATACCAGTGATTCAAGAGGAGATTTCACTGCAACTGAAGAAGAAAGGCAATTATCTGATTTTCTGGAACGTACTCTAAAACACTTTTCCGGTATATATTGGTCCTTCGAGACTATATTTCTTCTTACTTTGAATCAGCACTCAACTTTCAGACAAAAAGTTATCCGCCGTAACCACAGTCCATTAATGCCTGGAACCCACTGCCTGGTTTTGTGGGTGTATCTGCAAAGGTCATAATGTTACGCAAATTGTAATTTCAATAGGCGTGATGAGCATGATTGACAGGATGGAATTTAAGAGGAATATAGAACTTATTTATGAGGCAGAACTAGAAACATTGCGGAGAGAACAGCATCCCAGCTTTAACCTTACTTAGTGATTCAGCCCCACCCCTCCCCTCCCTGGTAGTTTTTCCTCTGCCAAACAACGCGGATTAAATTTTACCTGCTCATATTGGATGACAATTCACAAAATTTATCGAGACAGCATCTGAATCGAAAGTGTCAACATTTTGGGTCAAATCCCATTGTTTTATTTTTACGTTCTTAAAAGATGGGTAACGTCAAGAATGAAGTTTTAGTACCTACCTACCTAGGCCATAGAGCATATCAAAACATGAAACTTAGCAATTATTTCACGGCCAAATCTTGAGTAGTTTTGGAGATCGAGTAGTCGAGTCTCAAAGCTCAGCAGCTACCATCTTGATTTTGATGATGTCATCAGTTTACCATTGCTAAGCATTATCATTTCCTTAGTAACGCAATACCTTTACTTAAATTGTATATTTTCTCAAGCAGATCTTTGACATATTATCCAGCTTTATGATAAAATGAAAGAAAAAATACTCTGAAGCAATTCAAGATTGAGTATT
>JAOBRC010225467.1:0-14727 GCA_027575255.1 Scolionema suvaense | reverse complement strand
TATGATGTTATTTTTTCAGTTCTGGCAGCTTTCTTATGATGTTATTTTTTCAGTTCTGACAGCTTTCTTATGATGTTTTTTTTTCAGTTCTTACAGCTCTTATATAATGGTATCTTTTTCAGTTCTTATGGTTTTCTTACAATGTTATTTTTTCTAGTTCTTGCAACGTTCGTATGATGTTGTTTTCGTCACTGCTTATGGCTCTCTTCCTATACTATATTTTTAGTTCTTACAGCTTTCTATCATTGCTTTTTAAAAAAGTTCTTATCTTGCTTTTTTGTTCCCCACTCCCCCAAAAAAGAAACATATAATATCGCTAGGATACCGTGAGAATTAAAATGGATCAATAGAATAGCGTAAGAACTAAAGTAAGATCGCCGTAGAGGTGTAAAAACTTACAAACGATCGCTGGAGCTGAGTAAAATCAAAACAAGATTGATAGAATAGTGCAAGAACTAAAAACAGATCGGTTGAACAGCGTTAGGATAATAATAAAAAAGGATCACTACAACAGCGCAAAAACCAAGACAAAGATCCTAGAACAGTGTGAGAACTGAGAAAAAGATCAATAATAGCGTAAAAACTAAGAACAGATTGCTGGAACTGCATAAGAACTACAACAAAGATCTTCTGAACAGTCAAAGAACTAAGAAAAAACAGATCGCAAAAACAGCATATGAACAAAAAAGATCTCTAGAACAGCGTAGGAAACAAAAAAAAAAGTGGATAAAATAAAGATCGCTGCAACAGCATAAGAAATAATAAAAAATCAGTAGAATACACTAAGAATGAAGAAAACATATATGCTAGAGAAGCAAAAGAATAGAACAGCATAAGAAATGAAAAAAAGATCGGTAGAATAAATGTGGTATCAGGAGAGCACTTATATCGTCGGCAGAACTAATCCCTTAAAATTACGCTGCTCGTGAAATTACATAATGACCTCGTGAAGTTTCCGTTAATTGTTCCCGTGAAGTTGCAACAGTCGACTCTGCAATAATCGCCTCGTGAAGTTTCCGAAATGGCTTTCGTGAAAATTGTGCGGAACATATTATGTTCACGAACATCAAAAGCACCGCACAACAACGAAAACTTCCGTTCCGATTCGGACATTAGCCGTTCGTGAAGTTTTCATGAGCCGCTCGTGAGCCGCTCGTGAGCCGATTGTGAGCCGATCGTCCAAACGGTCGGAAGCGGAAGGTTAATGCGACGGAGCCCTGTACTGTGTTTGGACAATCAACTCATTATCGGTTGATATGCCGGCAGACAGTCGACACGCTAACATGGTCGCTCTTCGTGTACCGAGATGTTCCGATCACATTTTCTCTCGCGAAGATCAGTGTGAATAGATCATTTGGCAAATGACACCTTACACCGAGGCTTTGATTGAAAGCTGCATGCAGCAATGGCAGAATGGCGCAGAATGGATTCTTAGACAACTTACAAACTGGTCGGTGAAAGGAACAAGTCCAATCTAAACTGCAAAATAATGTAAGTAGCTAAGCCTAGGTATCTATACAGGTATATTTTCAAGATTGACTCGAAGATATTTTTAAAAAAATCTGGTGTGGTTTTAGACTCCCGCGCGGGCGATAAATCGCACATGGAATTCGGCTGATGCGTGTGTGGGCGCGTGTGCATGCGATCGCATGCACCTAAATGAGAGGCCTGCAACAACTGGATACATATGTGCTGCCGTTCAAAAGTTATCGGAAATTTTCAGAGATACCTCCGCCCCCCCTAAATAGGGTTAAATTTGGTACTGAATGCCGAGCAATTGTTCCTTGAATGATATAATACAATTACACAAGCAAATAATTATTTCATAGCGGTGGAAATATGAATCAAAGTGACCATACTTTTCACCGAAAGTTTTACTACTTCCCCTCGCCAAGCACCGAATATACAATATTCTAATTTCTACCAATCAGAAACCAAGAAGACCTGCCTGCAACCAATCAGACGCAACACATGTCACATATGAGCGGCATGTTTATGAGCAGCGATATCCATGAGCTCAAAGAGTTTCGTGCAAAAGTGCATACTGGCTGAGCATCAACCATACCATGCAGGTGAACAATGATCAAAAGTCACCTCAAATACGCAGTTTGAACATAATTTCTCTTATTCTCTGCTTCTGGCATGATGAGTGGTGTGCAGTAGCAGCCAGAGAGAGCGAAGACTGGCGCGGGAAACTTGTCTATATTCATAAACTCTACTTGTGTGTATCTCCGGATATAAGCGAGCCCAGAAGCCCAAACTTTATTTTAGAGTATTATTTGTGTATATGTGGGTGCCTGAGAAATTACATGTAAGTTGGAGAATGTAAAAAATTTGTGAACTTTTCTGCTGTACCACCTGAAAGGAGAACTGATGGGTGTGCAAAAATTTTTTTTTGATATGAAAGATATTGATAAAAATATGTCGTCCACACTAATTTTTGAGGTCAGCGATGTTTGGTTGGTACAATTTTTTGTAAATTAGTATTGCAACGCTCGGAGGCATCTTGGTTGGTCTTTCCACTCTGAGTAGTAGGAAATCAATGCGGTTTTCTGCGGAGCAGCTTAAGTCATGACATAGCACCTGCTTCACTCTAAATCTGAAGAACTGGGTGTGGTAACCCTACTTGTGTTAAGTGTGCAATGGTGTTGGCTCATCGGGGAGAAACAAAATTTAAGCATGAATCAAGAGAACTAATAGAAAATTAAAATAGCCCTGTCCTACCTTTTCCCCTAGCTTGTGACAAAACTAGACATTTTCTCGATTGTGTTTTAGTACATACCAATACAAGCTTAGGTCTACAATTGGATCCACAATTTCCACCCCACCACGTCTACCAAACCACACATGCAAATTCTTTCTAAACATATATACTTTTAGGGTTCTATCTCCTGTGTATCAGGCAGAATTATCTATTGTGGTATTGGGTATATCTGAAGTCGCAAAAAGCAAAAATTCTTTTCAGGCCCGGAAGAATTAATATATTTTTTTTTGAGAGGTTTTGTCCTACATTTGCACTGATGATGGCCAGGGCACTGGCTGAAATGGATTTGCTGGATAAAAGCAGAATATGAAATTCAGGATTTTTGTTTGTTTTACTCTCCAAGCTTGTGCTCTTTATATCTTTTAGACATGATTTGCTATTATTTGTAGTTTTTGGTATGAAACTTAAAGATGCCTGTGACGGATGAAATCGGTCTGTGCGTGCTTAGCCTGATTCCCGTTGTTTCTGCCTCGATTAGTCACCAATGCCCATTATGTCAAACCTGGAAAGTGTTTATGATGTAGTTCTTCTTAGTCCGTGGCTTTGGAAGTTTGTTTACATAGGTTACACCACATTCGGAGCTTTGCCCTGCTGCTTGGAGAGATTCGTTTCAAGCAGAGAGAAGTGATCAAGCTGATCAACAGATTTCAAAAGGAGATGATGGGCACCTGTTTAGTGAAATAAAAGAGACAGCTGGTTTTATTATGAATTGGATTACCTTTTGCGAAGAGAAGAATCAAAGTAAGTGGTCTCTACAGTTGCTCTAGTGTGCGAAGTAGAGAGTGTGGCAGCTGATGATAGCTGAGAGAGGAAGTGTGGTTTGAATCTCCGTTGAGGATCTTGTTGAAGAGAATGATGTCAGACAATGAAGTAGCAGTACTTTTTGGCATGCATTGGCTTGAAATCTCATATGTATCGTCCTGGTACGTACAAGTGCTGTTTGTTGATATTTTGAACTGCTCAAGATCGATAATTTACTGACCAGGTCAGCCGTCACAGGCGTCTTTAAGAACAGAACTTGGTAAGGTATGGCCCACGTGTCATGTTAGCAGTATTTTCAGCCAACCTCAGAGATTGCTCGAAGTCTCAGTACGTCTGCAATGCCAGGATTGAAGTTAAGTGGTACTGTCATCATAAAAATCTTTTTCAGTCTGAACAAGTGGAAGTGCTAAAACTGCATTTTGATGTATGGGCAGTGATTGAGTTCAATGGTAGAGTGCTTCTCTATCTGTAGCTACGACATTGTTACTTTAGTTACTGTTTTTAGCATCAACCAAGGTAAAAGTTTTCAAATTGCAGCATTTATTTGGGCCATATCTATTGGTGTGAAGTACCTTTACTGGATCCATCCTACACAAATTGCTGACCAGTGTAGAATGTGTATGGTATCTGGCTTTAGAAAGTGAGACAAGGCTTGTTGAGTCATTAAGAAATGATAAACTATTTTAATAGTTAAGATACAGCATAGTTTGTCTAGTGTGAGACCAAGCGATCTAGCCCCATATGAAGTATTGAATCTGGGTTCTACTGCATGATAGTGGTATGGTTGATTTCACTCATAGAGAACATTCGTAGACATGCAATGACATCAGTTGATCAGCGTCCTTAGTGCTGTTTGTGTATAATCTCTCTGAGATACAGACAGTCTAGACTTCCACAATGTTCCGGAATTCCCAGAAAAATTTTGAAAATTTCCAGAAGAGCTACGTCGAGGTTTTCGTTGGGAAAAATGTTTCCATTTCATAGCCAGTAAAGCAGTTCATAAATAAATGTAAATATTGCACAGGATGTTCTTTAGATGGTCGTATTTAGAATAATGAGTGTAACCTTTTCACTGCGGGCACAATGGGGGCGGAAAATATGCAACTTTTTTTTGGGATGTCGCCGGCCCTTACTTTTATGATTTTCGGTCTTTTGAGATCCTTCCGCAAATTGCTCAAGTGGCTAATATTTCTCGTACTTTCTGGTCCTATTTTTACGACTGTAAGTCTGTAAAACTGCATCAGAATGATGGTTCTAGCATTCTTGGGGGGTGGAGAAGTAAAGTTTGGCTTCGTTCTTGGCCGTCCTTCGTCTGAGACAGTCTTCTGAAAATGGCTTATTTTGATGGATCTCAGAGGTGCTTGGTACTATGGCTCATATTTTTTTGTATAGAATGTAGTTTTCGGGTGTATATATATATTGAATGGGTTTGAAAAATGGAAAGAAGGAATGTTGTTCTGCAAACCTATCGTTTTGGAAGTTGGATATTTCAACTGATTGAAGCGGCATATGGATTTGAAAACCTGCCATTTTCAGATTTTTTGCTTTTTGGCTGCCATATCGCCTGTCTCCTGTGTCGACATGGACCAGAAGGTTCTCTCCATGTCGTGATGTTGTGTGTTGATTATGATCCCTTGTTGCTTACTGTCAGATAAGCTAGCTAACTTTGATTGACCTTATCTGCATATAGATTTGTGTTTCATGGAATATCATGTTATTATTATATATATTTTAGGAATTCGCCTAGGCCAGAGATAGATGTAATAGCTATATAAGAGCCAGATAAAAACCTCTGTCTAGACCAGGCCAATGGGAAATTGTTGAAGAGTCAAAATCCACCATTATTTTGTCTTAAATGGTATACTGTTCATTCTGTGTTAGGCCATTGTTGCTTCTGTGGACTTGTACGCCATGTGCAATCAAGGTATTTCTAGGCTTATTATAGTTATGACAGTGCTTGCTGAAGGCCCAGCTTGCCCTATGCCTATATTAGGTTCATGTATAAATGTATTGTCTTGTGACAGCGATGTTTACATAACGACACTTGAGCATACCTCCAGTTTATTCATATATTCAAATATCTGACACAGAGCTTCTAGTTTGTTAGATTTCAGTAGGTGAACAACGAACATGTAATTATGCACATAGATATGGGTATAGCTCCTACTGAAAGTCATTCGATACGAGTACATGCTCCTAAAAAGGTTTGATTTTCTTGGTGTTTTGCTTTGCAATGCCAATTCTGTATATTCATTTGCGAATATGCCTCCATGTTGCGCTGACACTTCACCGACTGAGTTCGATTTGTTCACTTAATTTGGATGAGGTGGCCCCAATTGTGCCAAATCATAGGGGTTATGTTCTTGCAGAAAGGCATAGAACATAGGTATAGTCTTTGCTAATGTCAGGACATATTTTGTGTTTCACTTTGTGATGTCAAGTTTAAATGTACATGCTCAAGAATACCTGCTGCTTATATCTATAATTATAGTGATGGTGCTTAGATAGTACTTCTTGCTTGTGTGATTTTGTTCGATATATGTAGGTAATGATTTTCTTGTCGTAGCTCCTTTTTGGTCCTTTACGTCACAGTGTTTTGCTTGTATGTTTGCGCTGAAGTATGCTTCTAGCTTATATTCAGGCTTCATGTGCAGAATAGGATTCATTCTTTCAAGTTCATACAGGTGTCCGCTGTGCTGATAATTATGAATTGACTATTAAATATGAGCCTCGCAGAACTCCATTCAATATAGGTAATGCTTTTTTGATGATAGGGCCTGCTTGATACAATCATCGGTGATGTGGAGCTCATATGTTCGTCCTCAAATAGGCCTCCAACTCATATTCAAATTTCAGGTCCGCAGTTCGATCCGTTCGTACAGTTTCATTTACGTGTATGGTATGCAATTATTGGCTGGTTCATGTGTCCAGTGCTTGTGGAAGGGCCTTCTCTTTCGCTTTGGAGTCTTGCACTGATATGTTTGCATTCTAACATGCCTCTCAGTCACGTTCAAATTTCAACCACTAAGATTCATCCATTTTATCAATTTCAAACAAGTGTACGGTAAGTAATTTTGGGCCCGTGTATGCGTGGAATGCTGGTGGAACTCCATTGATGATTATGGATGATAGGACCTGTTAGGCCATCTGCTGTCATATCAAGCATATATTTTCATGCTCAAATCCCTCCAACTTATATTCAAGTGCCAATTACAGAATCTGATCTGCTCTATCAATTTTATTTCCCATCATGTAATCTAATTAAATAAGCGGCCACCTCGAATAAGCACCCCGTTCGATTAAGCGCCTGTCCTGGATCCTTAACCCTAGTTGCTGTGGGGCGGGGGCAAATTTGCAGAACGCCTCACTCTGGAGTAAGGAAACTTGGTGACTTTTAATATTTCTTGATAGCACATTTGCACCACAAATTTCAGCTCCTTTGGTCAAGTGGTTCATAAGATATCGCAGTTTTCTGATGTGCGATTGGATCCAAAAATTGACCAATTTTGGGGCAGATTTATTCAAAAAGCTGTTTTTCTGCAATAAGTAGAAAAGTTGGATCTAAAAACAAGAGTTTACATTCTAAATAGGTTATCTACACTATTTGGAACATTTTTGATCAATCAGAATAAATTTTTTAAGGAATTTGAAATTTTGCATAATTAATTAGCAAAATTCCCAACTGATGGTAATCATGCTGACATCAGCATTAATTATTCCATAATTATCCGCAAATCTATGCATATTTTAAAACTTCACTAGTTGCCCTACTAGTACATGCTATTGGTTTGGGTGCAGCTGTTGTGGTTTTTGAGAAAAGTAGGGCAGACTTTTTTCCCCCCTTCCCCCCCACACACACTAACTAGGGTGTCCCTTTACCACGCAGCAACTAGTGTTAAAAATTAAATGAGCTCGAGGCATAACAGTAGGTACGCTGTATTCAATTATGGGCCCGCATTTGTGCCCAGAGCTTGCAAAGTACCGTTCAGTCTAGGTAACCCTTTCTGGCAGTAGGGTCTGTTTCATCTGTAGCTCTTTGATGTCAAGCTTGTATGTTCGCACTCAAATACACCTCCAACTCCTATTCAAGTTTCACCCGCATAATTTGTTCCATTACAATTTCAGTTAGGTGGTCGGTATGCATCTCTGAGCCTGTGTATGTGTGCTGTGCTTGTGGAACTCCATGCAGTACGGACAATGCTTTTCTCATGGTAGGGCCTGCGTTGTCTTTTGCTCTATAATGTCAAGTTTGTTTATTGGCACTTAAGTTTGCCTCCAACTCATATTCAAGTTTCAGTCGTATATATAGTTTGATTGGTTCTTATGATTTTAATTAGATGTACGGTATGCAATTATGGACCTGTGTATGTGCCCAGTGCTTGCGGGACCCCTGCAATGTTTTTCCGATGGTAGGGCCTGTTTCGTCCAATACACCTTCAACTCATATTCAATTCAAAGCCGCATAGTTTTATCCGTTCTTTCAATTTTACTTAGGCATACAGTATGCAATTATCGGCCAGTGTATGTACCCAGTGCTTGAAGAACTCCATTCAGTATAGGTGATCTTTTCTAGTGGTATGGCCTGTTTCATCTTTTGCTTTGTGATGTCAAGCGTATATGTTCACACTTGAGTACGCCTCTGATTTATATTCCAGTATGAGGTGCAGATTCTGATCCATTCTTGCAATTTCAATTAGGTGTACGGTATACAATCATGGGCCCATGCAGTTGTCCTGTGTTTGCGGCACCCCGTTCTATATAGTTGACACTTTTCTGATGGTAGGGGCTGGTTCGTCATCGGCTGTGTGATGTCAAGTTTATATGTTTGCGCTCAAAAATGCACCTGCAACCCATAATCAAGGTTAGCGGCATACTGTATTCAGAGAAAGTTTTGCAAGAAAACTTTTGTGAGGTCAAAAACTTGTTATGTGTGGGTGTTTCTGAACATTTTTGCGATATAAACTTATGTGAAACAGGCGCAAACTCGCAAAAGTTTCTCCGAATGAAGTAGTTGATCTGTTCAATCAATTTCAAGTAGGTATATCGCGTGGAATTTTGAGCTTGTAAATGTGTCCAGTTCTTGCGGAATCCTATTCAATGTTGGTAATACATTTCTAATGGTAGGACCTGCTTTCTCTTTGGCTTTACAGCATACACTGCATTGCGCTGATACTTTTGCACTCAAATATGCCTTTTACTCATATTCAAGTTTAAGCCACGATATGCGATCCTTTCTTTCAATTTCAATTAGCTGTGGGGTGCGTAGTTATGAGCCAAGCTATGAGTTCAGTGCTCGTGGAACTCCATTGAATTCGGGTCTTGTGTTGGAAGTGTAGGACCTGTTTTGCGTTCAAATATTCCTCCAACTCATCTTCAAGTTTCATGTGTTGTATGGTCTGTTCTTTCAGTTTCGATTAGTTGTTCGCCATGTACTTCTGAACCTTGGTGTTGATTTGCATACACAAGACACTATCCTTTATATATTTGTGACATTTGTTTACTGCTAACACCCATATTATGATTTGTTTTGAAATGTTGAACTTAACTGCACGTTCACGCTGAATTATGCCCCTGCTTATGTTCATATTTCAGCCGCTGTATTGGATCCGTTCCTTTAATTGTAATAAGGCCCAGGTGTATGCCCGGTAAATACCGTAAATGACCAAATAGGTGCCTGGGGCGCTTATTTCAAAAGTGAACTTTTGAGGGGGCATCAAGCAGGGTCATCTAATCGAGCCGGGGCACTTATAAAATTATTTTGAAAACTGTCTAAATTATGTCAATGTCTTCATCTCTCATTTGGTCTGAGTCGACCATAAGAAAGTCAGGTATTCGCATTTCAATCTTCAGTTTGAAGGAAAAAAATCTACTTTAAGAGAAGAAATTTTCGTGGGAATTAATTTTCGCAGTTGAGCGTTTTTGGAGGTAAAAAAGGGAACTTAATTTTGCGGATTTGCCCCCAAACCACGAAATCCGCGAAATTCTCTTCCTGCGAAAATTTCTTCCCTTAAGGTATGTATAACCCCTTAAATGCGGTACAAGAGGAAAGTCCTATGAAAAACGTTCTTAATTTGATTCGTTGTAAATAAGTGCCTCCATTTTCCCTGAATTAGAGGGGGCGCTTAATCAAGGTGCCGTCTAATCCAGCCGGGGCTCTTAATCAAAAGCGCGTCTAATCAAGCCAGGGCACTTATGAAATTATTTTGACTAAAAGGAGGCGCTTATTTTAGCCGGGGTGTCTAATCGAGCCGGGGCTCTTATTCGATCATTTGCGGTATGCACATGGATACTAGATTCAAAATTAATGTTTACACTCAAGTATGCGTCCAATTTTTACTCAAATTTGATCAGCTATGTTGGACCATTTGTTTCAATTTCTGTACTCTGTACTGTACCAGTACTGTGATCCATATTAAATAGGTAACATTACTTTTGCTGGTTCTTTCCCTGAGGCCCACATGCCTGGGAAGAAAAAATAAGACTTCACATGTTTTCCCTGTGTGATAAGTGTCGTAGGTGAGCGTAATTGAATAAAAAGTAAATAGTCTATACTGTATAGTCTTGTTACAGCATGTGTGTATAGGCCTATTTGCTTAGCTACTAAATACTATTGCTGGCATCTTGTAAGTTAGTTGATCATTGGGGCCCACATGCCTGGGAAGAAAAAATAAGACTTCATATGTTTTCCCTGTGTGATAAGTGTCGTAGGTGAGCATAATTGAATAAAAAGTATATAGTCTATACTGTATAGTCTTGTTACAGCATGTGTGTATAGGCCTATTTGCTTAGCTACTAAATGCTATTGCTGGCATCTTGTAAGTTAGTTGATCATTGCTATAGGGTAGGTACCTTGCCATAGCTATATAGACCCAGATCATGTCCCTGTGGTTGCCCTTTATCATATTTAATCATGTATAGGTCACATGAAGAATGGACAAGAAGATTTCTTGCATAAAAATATAAAGATATTCAGTATTGCTGATTGGGTACTAGCTACCTATTGATGTTTGATTGAGTTGGGAGAAGCCACAGTCCAGAGTCGCAGTCCCAAAAAGCCAATGAACGACACCCAAACTCTCACCAATGAAAAACTTCTCAAATTAACCTTCTCCTTCTCTTTGCTTACTTCCTGTCACACAGATGTGGACATAACGATGTGTTTCGTTGCCCACTGCCGATTGTAGTCTGCAGCGCACAACCGTCTCCGTCCTGTCCGCCATGATGTTTGTTTTTCTGTATTCTGCTTGTGACGTCATCAACTGACTTCCAGACCTACGGTCTTCCATGGGCCGAATTGTACATTTGGCCTATCATTTTTGCCCGCCGTGTTAGAAGGACTTACCAGTTGCAAAGAACAGTTGAAAACAATTTTCAATTTTTTGTTGAATTCAAACGACCTGAAGACATGGACGAAGCTGGCCATTAGGCAATGGCTGCTTTAAGTCCAGAGATTAAAATATTCAAAATTTGACAAAATATGGGTAGAACAAGAACAAGAACAAGAAAAAAATGTATCATTGTGGCTATCCGAAAATGGAACTTGATTAACTGAAAAGGCACACTAGAAAAATGGCACTTAGTCTTCATTTCAAAGGAAAAGGCTATTGTAGTGTTTTTACTTGAAATATGTATTTCAAGACGCCATTGTTGAAGCATAAGATTTACACATCTGAAAAATCCCTAATACACGCAATTGACAATTCCTGATATTGACATGCTTGTCTTTACTATGGATTCATCCAAACAGCCAGGAAGTTCTCATGAATGTTAGTTTCTATAAACGTTGAATTGGAATGTTTTTGTGGCAGCTAAAGATTTTGTAACTATGTGATATGCAGTTGTTTTATCTACCAGATGTTCCTGCTGAAGAAAAATGTTGAGAAATGGGTTTTCTTACAGGACAATCTTAAAAGTCTAGAAATGCTCTGATGTCTTTCCTACTGACTTAAGAAGTTAGATCAGCTGTGTCTCTGTCTTAAGTGCAGTTGTTTCTATATGCATACTACTTGGTCCTCTTCGCACTTCACTTGTCTCTCAATCAATCTACGATTTCAAAATATGACTTTAGAATTAGCTTGAAAAGCTTTTAAATACAGTTGCACAGACAGTGTGCTAACAGGGATCTTTTGGGTGGATTTTGTTGGGCATGAGTAAAGGAAAAGACTTAAGTTTAATTGCCGATCATGAGTTATTTCATTTTCAGGAATACAGCTCTTAGGGTGCTGACATGTCTGGACATCATAATGCATGTACCAATTTTTGATTTATGAATCGATACATGTTCCAAGATTTCTGAGCATATGCTGGATGCTTTTGAAGAATATCGTTTCCAGTACTTAAGCCCTCTATTACTGTAATGCTTCGATTAAACGCCCGGGGCGTTTATTCGAGGCGGGCATTTAAAAGAAGAAGGGCAATTAATCGAAGCATTAAGGTATTGCAGGTTTATATGCCGCAGTCTGTTCAACTATAATAGCCATATAACTTTGTTATGCCAATTTGCTATTTTGCCTTTGAAAGGAACGTCAAAACTGATACTAGGGTTTATCAAAACACGGGTTTATCAAAACACGGGTTTATCAAAGTGGATTCTCATACATAAGCTGCTTCAGATTTGATATACCTAGCATGGTCCAGTCATAAGATTTCTTAGTTTGGCATGAATGTAATTTTCAGGTTGCTTATTTTTGCGTTAATCCTGAGAGTATTTGTTGATGTTATTTTTAGATGTCAAGTAGGCAGATAGCTATTCCTGTGAACGTTTTCTGGGCAAAATCATCTGATTATGAGCAATCTGTTCGTGATATCACAGACCCAACCATGCATCGAAAAGTTGGAAAACGCATTAACAGGGACAGGGTGACTGTTGCAGGCCGGCCATGGCTTCAATCAAAAGATGCTGGCACCAGATCTAAAGAACACTTTGCTAAGCCATCAAATGATCCTGTATCCAAACTCACTTCTGATGCACCTGTGGTAGAAACTTCAGATGACAATTTAGCCGGCCTGGTAAAACCGGTAACACTTCGGGACTTATGTGCAGAGGATAAAAAGAAAGTAGCAAATTTGATTCGAGAACTAGCCAAGTATGGAGAAGAGAAGGAAAGTGCTATGGACCAGCTTCATAAAATTACACAAGACTACCAGCATAGAATTGAACTCATTGAACGAGAGAAAGAACGAGCTATAAAAGAGCAAGATATGCTGAAAGAAAGGCTTTTGGAGTACAAGATTGCAGCCAAGAAAGGTGTTACGATTGAGGAACAAGTAGCTAGTAATGTTGATGAGGTCTGCAGAGAAAATGAACCATCCAGTGGTGATCTTCAGTCTCGTGGGAACTTAAGAAATGATAGAAAAACTTTTGCGCATCAGGTACCCGTGCAGCAAACGTATTATTACCTTGGTAAGGCGGACGTAGAAGATGCACCTGATTTGGGAAAAGACATTCATGTTCCAGTAAAAAATATTCATCATGCTCCTCATGTTGGAGAAGAGGACTTGGTTGCACAGTGCACTGGTCCTCCCCAAACTGATTTATTACACCAGGAGCCCAATGCTTCTTCTTATCCTGCTCCTTGTGCGTCTTCGATGCAAAGAGATGCTTTTGGTGCAACTGATGATACTACTGCTTCGGTAACCGAGACAAGCTCTTCACAAGAAGGAACAATTAGATCTTCCCTTATAGAGCATCAGCTGAAGTTGCAGAGCCAGCAAGAATGCTTGCAAAATCAGCTTGGTCAGTTGCAACGACTTCAAGAATCTCTAATTGAATTGAACACTAGGGCAGTAGAGCGTCAGATTGATAATTCCTTGCAGCGAAGTGCTCATGTAATCCAAGAAAGATTTGTTACCACATCTGATGTGCATAATGGTAGTCAAGCTACGGATAAAAGTGCCCATAGCTCTGTGTTCGTGGAGGATACACCAAATGTATCAACTATGGCCCAGTCCGTAAAGGATGCTAGCTGTCAAGTTGAAGCTGTGTTAGAAACATTTTTGCAGCCAGAGAACACTACCCATAAACAAATTGTGTCACGCCATGATCACATGGCAGAAGCTGAGGTTGGAGAGGTAAATTTACTTCCTGTGGGTCATAGTGTAGGATCAGAGCTGCTACCCCAGTATTCAGAAAAGTCACCTGTATTTGCTCAAAGGGCGTCAGTTGGAATATACGATGATGTCAACTTAAGAACATCAAACAAACCACAACCATTAATTGGTGCAGGAAAGGTTTGCCCAACATTGCTAGCTCGCTCTCCTCAGGCTGCAAGCCCGAAATTGGATATATATGACACCATACTTGCCAGTAGGGTTCCCAGCTTGAGTACATCGGCTGTGAGGCGAAGGCATTTTAAACCTTCATCTATGCTCGAACTTGCTGATGGTTTAATGCCCACTTCAACAAGCACTTCTCTAGGGTCTACCGAAAGACACAAACATGTAAAGGAGCAAAAGAAACATTCTAAATCAAGTGCCTATAAGCAGTCAGTTGCACTAAATGTGCCCCAGGTACAACGAGTTTCGAAAGCATGGAATAATTTGTCTGTGTATCAGAAAGAGCCATCTGTTCGGAAACATAAAAGCGCTGCTGATACCGCTTTATCTGAGCATGTCTGCTCTAAAAACTCTGATGATAATGCTCTTGAGGCGACTGTTCTTGAAGAGATATTCTTCTTATAAATTTCTTGTGGAGTTCTGATCTCATGTTTAATATGCTGTTTTTCTTTTGAATATTCAAGTCTATTTTATTAGTTGTACAAAGCAACATTTTGTTGCCAATCTTTTACTACACACATCAGTGATGTCTCTTCTGTGTTGACTTGAAAGCCGTCGCTTATTTTATTCCTTAATCACAGCAGTATTGAAAGCCTTCTAGTTCAACTAACAGCATTATCGAAACCAGGAGCAACGATTATTATAATTTCGCTGTGAGGCGCTCGCTCAAACTGGCCAGCTGAGACCTGGCTGCACTTCTTGCCAGGGGGTCGTAAACGACTGGCAGCTTCAATATTAGAAGCACTGCATTCATCCTCCTCTCTCATAGAAAGAGTAGAAATGTCAAGAGAAATTTCTTTGACTTTGTGTCCAGCAATTTCGGTTGTAATAAGTTTGTCCTGAACGTTTAGGCTTTACAGTTTACAACTCCCTCATAGTTTCCAGCCCCCCCATCCTACTGGGGGGGGGGGGGGGGGGGGGGGGGG
>JAOBRC010225356.1:0-14730 GCA_027575255.1 Scolionema suvaense | reverse complement strand
CTGAAAAGTGATGTTGAAAGTTTGATTCATGTGAGAAAAGAGCAGGTGGCAGCTTTTGTCAGCGAGTTAAAAGAGGACGTACCCGTGAGTTTACTATATTTACTTGCAGCTTTGTCGCAAGCCGAGAAACTCTACGTGAGGCGGCTATTCGAGAGTTGCCTGAATTCAAACGGGGGACTACATTATGTTTCCACCAAGAATGCAGATTATCAATAAAGCTCTTCTTTTTTTTTTTTTGGACTCTTGTAAAATGAGGTCTGTCTGTCTGTCCGTCCTTCCATCCGTCTCGAATACATTTTCCCGGATAACCAGTCAATGGTTTTTCTGAAATTGGTATAAAGATGACAATATGTAATTAAGGAAAAGTGATGGAGACAGAATTTTGAAATGTTTTTTGTGTTTACAGGTGGCACTAATTTGTGCTGGCAAAATAGCCATTTTTAGGGATTTTTCAGAGCATTTCAAGATTGATTGATTAATTTTTGTGGACCTTTTGGTGTGAAACTTCAGGGCAATAGCAGTTATATTATGGACTATGCATCATATCTCGGAAAACTCTCGTTCGGCTTGCAGGTGGCAATTTACGTCCAAAAATATGTCGAATATGTTAAAAACGGTTCTTCTGATTTTTGTCATTTTGGGGCTTTTATATCATGAACCGTATATGCCATTTCTAGGGAAAATCTTATCAGGCTTCCAGGTGGCAATTTATATCGGAAATTGGCTTTTTTCAGTCTTTTTTCCCAATATTCCATAAACGATTAATCTCGTTTTTGCCATTTTTGGCGTTATTGTTGGGGGGCAACTGTGTACTTTATGAACCATGTGCCATGTCTGGGAGAACCTCTTTCGGCTTACGGGCGGTAATGTACATCCACCACTGGCAATTTCGTGTTTTTTTTCCGAAGATTTCGTAAACATTCAACCTTTTCTTTTATTTGTGGTGTGATTCTTGGTGGCAACTATGCATATGTTATCAACATTCTGGGGAAAATCCTGTTGCTTTGTGGGTGGTAACATACCTCCGAAAATGTATATTATCAGGGTTTTTTGCTATTGTCCATTGCTCCAAAAACTCATACATCTTTTCAACTAGTCTCTTAGGAGTACAATAAACTTAAATGGTGATTCCGAAAGGTGTACTTGATGGACAGCAAGAGATTTAAGTGAAAGATTTGTCAGAATTCTGAGTGATTTTTTCGCGTTTTTGGACCCAAAGCCCTCCCGAAATCCCCTCACTGTGTGAAATCAACTCGGAAACGGGAAATGAAACTTCTGCTATTGTATTCAGGATAAAAAACTATGAGAAGTCAAAAAAAACGGCTTAAAATATATAGCCAAAAAAATGCTGCATCGATCAATAGGCAAAATTGGTAGAATAATCCCCCGGAATAGGGTTAAACTTTGATCGAATCGTTGAATTAAAATCAAATTTTGATGATGTCATCATTTTTAAACAAATTTGGATCAAAAATTTGAATTTTTTTTTCAATTTTTTTTGCCCTCGAATTGTTCCTAATCCATGAAGGCCCGTGTTTTATGTACAAAAGCACCATGCCCTTCAAAAAATCGTTTAAAACATTGATTTTGACCACTTTTGACCACAGACACGTGTCCTTGACATATGACAGATATCTCGAGAACTGTGAACATATGGCCATCACATTTGGTCAAAGTGCTGTTTATATAATTATACTAGTAGTCCCCGAACGGCAGCTTTTCTTCTCTTACTGCTTGATTGCTGTATGAAAAAGTTACACGGGGAGGGGGGGGGGGTTATTTTACAACACAGAATAGGGTAGATCGAGAAGAGGCACTCAAATTTAGATTTTATATTAAGTTGTGTTAGCAGACAGATTGTACTGCAGAAGAATGATTTGCTGATCAACTTTGGTTGAGTACCATAGAAGACTTTTCTTAATTCTAATGGCACCAGAATAGTAAATAATCCACTATCGTGCAAACTTCATGTATGCCATGTAGTGTGTACAAGTTTTACTTCTTGCACGTGTCTGTTTTTTCTTTGTTTCCAACGATATTTGATAATGAGAAACCGTGGTGTATGGGCGATGATACAATGGATCGTGCTTCGACTATAGTCATATTGTGTTCCACTACATTTAACATTGTTTTGTAGCTATCATAGGTATCGGTATGAGCTAAGCTGGAGTTGGTGTCTTGCCATGGTTGTGACTAAGTTTATAAGTTACAAACCCTTGCTACCTTTGTTTCGGGGAAAGGACGGTGAGGTAGGGGTTGAAGAAATGATTCTCGTCTATGCTTTCATCGTGGTCACTTTAGTAATAGTGCGTTGTGCATGAAAATTGCACGATAATTCATCCTGCTCAAGAAGTGATACTGTTGACACTCGATAATTCCAACTTTCACAGGACCTATGACATATCGAGAGTTCGAGTTTTTGAAATATTTGATTACGCAATTCTACCTGGGGGCGGGATTCCCCCCTCTCTGATTTTTCGAAAATTGGTGCTTTTTGAAAGCATGTCGCTGCTCAAAGCTTTTGGAGAATTCCTAAAATTTATTGAGACATGTTCTGAGCAAAAAATCAGCTTCCAAGAAGCAAGCCTGTTTTGAAAATTACCTACCATTTAAAAAAACTCGTTTTTGCTCTTAACTCGAGGAATTTTGGTTCAAATTTCCATTGATATATAATGTGTGCATAGTTTTCATTCTGAAAAAAAATAAAGCGCTATTGACCGATTTTCTCACATCTGACAATGGGTCATTTCACTTATTTCTCACCCTATTGACCCCATTAACTTGAAAATTGGCACCAATATGTATGAAGGGTTAATGAGTGTGTTTGCCCAGTTTCAATACTATCAGATATGTAGTTCTAGAATTATGGAGGGGGCAGACACACACCCCCCCCCAAACCCTCAGGTATCGTACGGCACCAAAAAGCCAAAGTAGAATAAGGTTAAGAGTGAAAAAGTTGAGGCAGGCGAATTTGGAGCAATTTTATTTATAGGCTTACTTTATCACTTTCTATAGAAGACATCAGTTACGATACGTTTTTAGAAAATTTCTACCTGTTCCTTTTGTTTATAAATTCATCATTTTCAAAACAAGAGCTTCACATTTCACGCTAGATTTTTTGTGTAATCTCTGTTTCATAGGCGCCATGTTGGACAGCAACACAGTACCTTTTTGTTTTGTTATGATTTTGGTTGCTGTGACAATGTTGCCGAAAATTGGTATTCAAATGTTCATATAAAACGTTAGATACCTTAATTAAGGGAAGAAATTTTTGGCTGAAATTAATTTTTGCGATTGAGACGTGAAAAAAATCGTATTTTGCGGAAGAAATTTTTACGATTGAAAGCAGTTTGACCAGTTTTGGGGAAGATATTTTTGCGATTGAGTGTTTTGTGTAAACTTTTTGCTATGGAAGAGGAGGATGTTCCGTTTCATTTTTTGGGCTAGAGAGCTGTAAGCTGGTCTTTGCAACGCCATAGAAAGACAGAATCTAAGATTTTACGGTTGGAAATGTACTGATTCATTGTCAAATGCAATTTTTGAAAATTTTGCGGAATAATTTTTTGCAATTGGCTCAATTTATAAATTTAGTGAAAGAAAGTTTTGCGATTGGCAAACTACTAGCAGGTTCTGTGGAAGAAATTTTTGCGAGAAAGGGCCAAAATCGCAAAAGTAGATTACGCAAAAATTTCTTCCGCAAACAATTTCTTCCCTTAAGGTAGTTAGACGTGAGCACAAGTTTTCAAGTTGTCGAGAGTCGACTGTCTGGTGAAGTTACTTACTTGAATATGAAGCAGTACATGGGAGTTCATCTGATTCTCATATCAGAGTGCGTGGCAATGATATATTTGTGCCTACTTGTTCTGGTCACGATAGTAGATTGAGCGAAATTACGTGTCCATTTTTTTTAAGTCCCGCTTTAGCGGAGGAGTCCTATGAAATGAGGTCTGTCCGTCCGTCCGTCCTTCCATCCGTCCGTCCTTCCGTCACCAACGCATTTTCCCGTTACACCGCTCAATGAATTTTTCTGATATTTAGTGTGAAGGTTACAATCCGTAATTGACGAAAAGTGATCGAGCTGGAATTTTGAAAAAAAAAAATTTGTTCGGTTTGCAGGTGGTAATTTATGCCCAAAAATGGCCATTTTTAGGGTTTTTTTAAGACTATTTCAAAATGTCTTCATTACTTTTTGGTAGTTTTTGGTGTGAAACTACAGGGCAAGAGTGGTTATGCTGTGGACCACGTGTCCTGTCTGGGAAAACTCGCGTTCGGCTTGCAGGTGGCAATTTATACATGTCCAAAAAAGGCGTTTTTCACAGGTTTTTGCAAAAAGTCAAGAACTATTCATCCAATTCTTGTCATTTTTGGTGTGAATACTAGGGGCAACTGCACGCATGTTTTGATCCATATGCCATGTCTCCTGAAAATCTCGTTGGGTTTGCTGGACTTGCTGGTAGCAATTTTTCATGTTTTTTCCAATTAGTGATGTTTTTATGGATTTTTTCCTCACATATCATAAACGATTGGTCTGTTTATTATTATTTTTGGTGTGAAAAGCAACTGTACTCATGTTATGACAACCATTTGCGATGTCTCTGGACAATCTCGTTTTGCTTGCAGCTGGCAATTTACATCGAAAGATGGCGCTTTTCATTGTTTTTTATCTCAAGATGTCAAAAATTGTTCTTTCAACCATATGCCCGTGTCGCCTGACCATCTGATTTCGCTTCCTGGTGGCAATTTACACCCAAAAATGTTTGTTTTCATGTTTTTTTCCAAATATGTCATGAACGATTCATCCGTTTTTGTCATTTTTTAGGTAAATATTTTAGGCAACTGTATGCATGTTATGAACCATTTGCCATGTCTCCCAACAATCTCATTGCTTGGCTTGCAGGTAGCAATTTATGTGGTTAAATGTTTTTTTCCCTAAGATGTCGTGAACTGTTTGTCGATTTTTTGTCATTTTTGGTATGATTCATAGGGGCCTCTCTGCGTATGTTGTGAACGATGTGCTGTGTCTGAGGAAATCTTGTTAGGCTTGCGGGTGGTAATTCTGTCAGAAAATGCCAATTTTCAGGGTTTTTTCCAAATGTCGACAATGATTTATCTTTTCGTTTTCAGCGTGGATCGTAAGGGCCACAAAGCATATATTATGACCCATACTTTATATTTTGGGAATATGTTGTTCTTCAGCATGCAGGTGGCAATTTATGTCGATAATTGCTGTTTTAAGGTTTTTCATGATGTTTCAAGAAAATTTAAATTACATTTTTGTGATTTGTGTTGCAAATCTTATGGTTTACGTGCTTTTCTCTTCTTTGATCTGACGTGGAGGTTCAATTACGTTTGCGGGAGTCCACTAATTATGTGACTTGTTTTTGGCTTAAACATTGCTATTTTTGTCCAAATACGGCCACTTCAGGGTTTTTTGAAACTATTCCTTGATCTGTTCGTTACATTTTTGTAATTTTTGTAGTCATGTTATGGGCCATTTGAGAAAACTGTGTTTCGCATTTGACACTGCTTTTTTGAGTCACAAATGAACCCTTATGAACCATGTATCACATCTGAGAAAACTCGTGTTTGGCTTGGGCGTGGTACCTATTATCCAATAATAGTGGTTTTTTAGTTGTGTTGGTATGAACACCCGTGGGCATAGGAGTTTTGCTTACTATGGTATGGTTGTTATTGTCTGCCTGTGATATTTCATTACTTTTGGTCATTGTGTGAAACAATGATTCATGATTGAATTTGCGAGAGTCCACTAATTCTGATAGCATTTACGTTGTGAATAATATATGTCTAGAAATGCTCTCGCTCACCCTGAGTTGGCCTATATTCTTGCGACAAATTGACGTTTTAGTTTTTCCGAAATGTTTTTAAATATTATATGTGAACCTGGAGATTAGTCGTAGTCATCGATTTGAGCATTTTTCATGTGTCTGGGAAAACGCTCGTTTGCTATGGGAGTGAATTTATGTTCAAAAAGGGCCTTCCTAAGTTTTCGGACTCCCGCTTTAGCAAAAGAGTCATATAAATTGAGCTCCGTCCTTCCTTCTTTCTGTCCGTCCATCTGCCTGTCACCAACGCTTTTTCCAGGATAATGGCTCAAGGAATTTTTCAGAAATTTAGCATGAAGGTCAAGAATACTTATCGAAACAAAGTGATGATGTGGGATGTTCAAAAAAATATTTGTGACATTTTCACCCAAAAGTGTCCTTTTTTAGGGTCTTTTCAAAATATTTGAGGATCCACTCTTACGTTTTTGTAATTTGGAGTCAAAGCAATACTAGTGCTGTGCATCCAGTCTGATATTTGGGGACACTCTCGTTGGACTTGAATGTGGAAAGTAACGCTCAAAAAAGGCTCTTTACTTTCATGCGATTTTCCTAGAATTAATTGTCCGTTGCCTCGCACATGTGATGTATGCTTTTGTCTCAGTATGTGTGTTTGCTTATTTTTCAATTTGTCGTACGTTTATAACTTTCTCCGAAAAATTGGTATGGAGCAGCAAGCTGATTGTAGTCTTTGTTTGGCTGCAGCGGCATGTTTGAAAAAGACAAGGTTTTATTTGGGCTTCCTGGCTTACTAGAAGCACAAGGAATGCTTTGGCTTTGTGTTTTTTGTAATATGCCTGTTTAATTAATCGTTCTTACTTTCTCAAAAAAGGTTTGAGTTTAATTCGTAGGTATGTGCTGCATGCAATCAATTGACACACTTGACTATATATGGCATCAAAGGTGTGTCTTAGTGGATGAGCAGCTGCTGAAATTTGCGCGATTTATGTAGTTTCAATTACTTTACCGAAATGCTAGTAGATGTGGAGGCCTCACGGTAATGAGATTGCATGCATAACATTTTCTTGTCACGGTCGCTTCTGATCTGACTGTTTTGTTCTTCCTTTCTTCAGGATTTTCAACCGGAAGATCCCAACGCAGCAACACAAGATTTGTTCAGCGATGAAAATCCAGCTTTCAAGAAGTCCATCATTTGGCTGCTCACTCTTATCGCTATTGGGACACTATTTGGATTGATCTTCAATTTGCATCAGTGGAAAAAGAGACTGACCCTCGTTGAACCTGAGGAAGGTAAGCGTATTGACTGTAGGACGTGATTGCTTTGTATTCTTTTAGGTCCTAGTGTAAGTGAAAAGTGAACTCATCAAATGACCAAACAAGAAGAGAACTAACTTCGTGACTCCTATATACAATAAATCATGATTTTCATCGCTTGCTTCTCAGTGAATCGATCTTCTTTTTCTCTATTCAATAAAATTTCTGTTCGTTGGTGGCATTGGTACGTACGTACGTACGTGGTAGGTACCAATTAAACTAATTCGGGCATGTGCTCTGATGCAACAGCAGCTATATGGGCTTTTGCTTGGGGAATCATTTGCTGATGATATCTTGCAGTGGCATATTCAGATGATAATTAAGCTTAACAAACTTCTGGTGATTCTCTTTTGTGTCAATAGAAACTAAATTCGCTTCGGCATATCATAGTAAGTGTCGATAGACACAAAATGAAATTACATCATAAAGTTTCACCAGAAAGCATTTCGGCAATAGCAAGAAAGATACAAAACTACCAGTGCATTGGACGTCAACCATTCCTAAGAGATACATGAGAAATTCAATTAAAGCTGATCTCCACCGAGCAGAAAAAAAAAAATGGAAATTAAAATCATTAGAAGCAAGTTTCTTAGAGCTGCTTTTCCTCCAAGACTTATAGATAGCGTTATTCGTGACTTTAACATACCAGCAGAAAAGACAATCGTTCCACCTTATCTTTTCGACGAAAAAATTGTTTTAACCATCGACGTTCTATTTTGTGAACAGGATGAACAGATAATGCCACATTTTCCAGAAGAAATTTAATGCTTTCACTCATGACAAGTACACATTGATTATACTGTGGCAGACGGAAAAAGTACGTGCATTGTTCAGCCTGAAAGACAAAAACGCCTATCCCGCCTGTGTAGTTTATCAAGGACAGTGTTCATGTGGTCTCTCATACATAGGAGAAACCCAAAAAAATGTTTGTACCCGATGGGCAGAGCATAAACAACCCCTATCAGGATTCAGAACCTCACCTGAAAGACAACACCAGCCACTCCTTTTCTTGGACAATATCGTGTCCTGTACCATCCAACAACAGAAAGAGGAAGTTTCTGGAAGCATCACTGATTGCATTGCACAAACCAGCTTTAAATGAACAAGTAGACTTAAGTCAATTAACTCTATTCAGACATAGTGTAACATAGTAACTATCCTTTTAATGTAGTTTTTCTTTCATACAGTCAGTGTTTATGTCATCTCCTATTCTTTTGTAAATTGCTTTTAACAGTACTTTATGAATGGTTTTTATGAGAACTTTGATTACTAGCAGAGCATATAAAAGTTTTTACCAAGTTTTTAGTTCATCTTATAGCACCTGATGATGGCTATTGCCGAAAAGCTTTGTGCTGAAACTATATGATGTAGTTGTATTTTGTGTTTATGGATACTTCCTTTTGTGTCAATTGCTACCACGTTTGGGCTGTTATATTCCCACGTTAGCTAGTTATGTGTAAACATTGTCCTTCCTTTCAATACTCTAATCTCATCAAAGACTGCCTCGTACTACGCCTCAGTTTCGTCTTGCATTCCATTGGCTCCGGGTGTATCCTCTTTTTGACATCGTAATGTATTGACCTTATCAAATTTTTAAAATCATTTATAAGAAGTAACCGTATTGGCACTAGAACTCTAGGTCTAAAGTATTTCTGCCATAGGTTGTACTAAAAGAAAGATGTCTTACCAGAAATTCAGATTACGGTCAAACCCTTATAATTTCAATTTGCCAAATTGCATGAAAATTGAGTTATAGAAGTCTGCAACCCATATTGTGGTTGATGTTACGTTGAATGCAGCTAATTGTGCTCAAAATACTAACATTGGCTTTCAGAAGCTTATCAAATACTGTCCCTTTACCCAATGCCCTACAATGCGATGTCTTTATCCTCCAGTGTAGCATGCATGAACACGATTCTCATCAAGCCTGCTCCTGCACAGTAAAGGCCTCATGGCTTTTGATTATGTAAATGTTTATATACCCAGTGATGATGCATTGACCTTCCACCTTCCATCTGTATTTTTTTCGCCCCTCTCGGTGGTTAACCCTTCGTCGGTAACGCTAAAAATTAGGATACGAACAATAAAGGACAGGGGAGGTACAATCTCTCTCCCCCCCCCCTTCGGAAATGATACTTCCCTTACAGCTGTAAGGATAAATTTTGTTACACACCAAAAAGGGTCTAATGGAAAGGTTGCATGCCAATTTGGGTCCAATTTAGGTGTCCAGTTGTCTTTTTAGGTGGCCGGAAGAGGTGACCGGACACTACCATACTGTAGACGCATGGTATAAGAGCTCTCTGCTGAGGATAAAGTGGATAGGGCAATTTTGATACTTCCTGAAGTCCAATACAAATGAAACTTGGCAGGTAGATAGAGAATATCAACTTAATTATCTATTCTAAATTAGGGACGGCAAGGGTATTTTACAAACCAGTCTGTAAAAATAGAGTATTTTGGGTGTCTTCTCGGGTCTATAGAATTGTCCATGTTATTCGAAATGTCACCAAACTTGGCAAATACATCGAGACTGTTAGGAACAATGTTCCAGCCAAGTTAGAAGAGGACTGGTGCGGTAGAACGGGAGATATCGACGAAAAACCTCTAGTCCAATCAGATTGCTCAGAAGTGCCCCTCAAACATGGGCACATATTTCCAGTACCATAAATGGTCGGATAGCGATTTTTGTGCTAAAAGAAGCCTAAATAGGTTTTTTAGTAATTTAAAAATCAGCGTGGCTTCGGCGCGCTAGAAAAACAAATTCCAACAGGGAGGTGGGGAGTAAACCCCCCCCCCCCACCTTTTTACCAACGAAGAGTTAACTCTTTCTTATCTTTGCAGCCCCCGCGAATTCCATATTCTCAAGCATTTCACAGAAGTTGGAATATTAATGACGCACATATACGTTCTGGATTCAGAGTCATCTATGGCGCACCTTAGAGCGTCACCTGTTGAAACTGAGAGGTCAAAATTGAGGACGTGTTCGATAGAACAGACAATTATACGTCGATTGACACGTCGTTTGTTGCTCTAGCTACTATAGATCAGGAATTGTGGCCTTTTAAATTGTCAAAACAAGAATTGCCAGGTCCATTTTTTTTTCAGATATTGCGGAGTCTAAGGGTAAAGTTTCGTTTCGCTTTTTATCTTTATTGGTGTTGACTTTTTTTGTGGGTTTGTTATGCTTTTTGGACTCCGGCTTTAGCGGAAGAGTCCTATAAAATGAGGTCTGTCCGTCCTTCCGTCCGTCCGTCACCAACGCATTTTCCCGGATAGCCGCTCAATGAATCTTTCTGAAATTTGGTGTGAAGGTGACAACCCAGTCATTGAGGAAAAGTAATGAAGCCAGAATTTTGAAAACAACTTTTCCTCGGCTTGCAGGTGGCAAGCCGAGGAAATATGCCACTTTTTAGGGTTTATTTCCAAATCTATTCATTTCTTTTTTGTGTTTTTGGTGTAAAACTACCGGGCCATAGTAGTTATGTTGTGGACCACGTGTCATATCTGGGAAAACTCTCGTTCGGCTTGCAGGTGGCAATTATACACGTCCAAAAAAAGCATTTTTATGTTTTTTTCCAAATATTTCAGAAACTGCTCGTCCGATTCTTTTCAATTTTGGTGTGAATATTTGAGGCAACTCTGTGCATTGAATTCGGTTGACGAAGTGAAGGGCTTCTCGAATTGTAGATTCGTTCTCTGCTGATCGCTTCACTATCACTCAGTGCTAGGTTTTACTGAGCCCCTACCCTCTGTGATAGCGCGGTCGCCTTGTGCACGCAAGGTCGAGGGTTCGAATCCCACTGTCTGCAACTGGTAAGCGCGAAATCCCTAAAGGTTAAGACGTAAACCTACAATCTTAGACAAAAATCTTTGCCAAAATCTTGCGTCCTACAGAAAGCCCTTTAGCTCATCAATTCATTCTATAGCTATTCTGCAATGAGAAAAAGGTCAACTGCTACTGATCACTCTGCCCCCTTCCCCCTCCCCCTGCAATCAGAGTTGAGGCATGTGCTTTTTTGAGGAAAGATACTTTTTGGATTCTGTCACACATCCCAGCATTTCCCACAAATGGAACAGAGAGAGGAGACAAAGTGCATACATCTAAACACTGATTGCAGGGGGAGGGGGGATTTTGGCAAAGATATTTTGTCAAAGATTGTCTGAATTTTTCAGAAATTTGACAAGGAGGTTTTGCCTTAGAAGTAAGATTCACCTGACAGATAACTGAACACTGATTGCAGTGGGAGAGGAGATTTTGGCGAAGATATTTTGTCAAAGATTGTAGCACTAATAGTGAAGCGATGAGCAGAGAACGAATCTACAACTCTGTGCATGTTTTGAACCATATGCCATGTCTCCTGAAAATCTCGTTAGGCTTACGGGCGGCAATTTGCCTCCAAAAATGGTCGTTTTTAGGGTTTTTTTCAAAATATGTCATGAGTGTTTCATCCGTTTTTTTTCATTTTTGGTGTGATTCATAGGGGCCTCTCTGCGTACGTTATGAACCAAGTGTCGTGTCTGAGGAAAATTTCGATAGGCTTGCGGGTTTTAATTACGTCAGAAAATGGCTTTTTTTCAGGTTTTTTTTCCAAATGTGTCAACAATGGTTTATCTTTTCACTTTTGGCATGGATCTTAGGGGCAACGAAGCATAAACTATTATTGTGACCCATGCCTTATATCTTGGGGGTGCTGTTCTTCAGCATGCGGATGGCAGTTTATGTCAATGATGGCTGTTTTAGGGTTATTTCATCATTTTTCAAGAATTCTTCGTTTCGTTTTGTGATTTGTGGTGCAGATCTTATGGCTTACGTGTTATTCTCTTCTTTGATCTGAGATTTACAGAGATTCTCAATGACGAAGTTTGCGGGAGTCCACTAATTATGTGACTTGTTCTATATCTGTTTTCAGCTGAAGTTGATTTTCATGATGAGTTTGCCGACTGTAGCAATATAATTGGTAACCTACGAGACAATCTTGCTGCTACCATCGAACAGTTTGATGAGAAGCACGCTGGTGAACTGGTCCGGCTAGCTGATCTGAAGAAAGCGTATCAACGTAAAGTCAATCAAATTGGAGTTGATGAGACAGAAAAGCGCATCAAAATTTCTTTGCGTGAACAAAAATTGCGACATCGAAAGTATATGGTTCAAAACCCGCCAAATCGTAGTTCAGATGTATAATTTTAAAACTGTCTTGTTGTTCATCGTTATCAGTTTTTATTAGAGTGCTTTTCCTGTGTTCCCTTTTCGTCAACAAATCATCGTACGATCGCATTTGTAGATATACGTGCCAAAATGATGTTTCACGACTAAGAATGCCTTGATTCTCTCTGTTTCATGTTCAGTTGATTGTGGCTTATTTTCCTCCCGCTGTCACGTTCTGTGGTCTTTGATAGTTATGGACTTTTACTTTCCTGTTTGTGTTGCGTCCGTGTAGCGTAGTTGTAATAGCTGTTATATATTAAACTGCATAAAGTTTTATGTACCATATTCTCTTACTCGGTGAGGAATCCTAATGATTTCTTTTGTGTGTGTGTTTTACACGGCAATTTATTGAAGAATGAAATGTGCAATCAGAATTCGGGATCTTACCGTTTTTATCTGCATCAATTGTCTACTCGTATTTTCCCGCCAGGACTGGATTGCCTCTCATTTTTGGTGACGACCACGACGAATTTCACTTTTTTTACTGTAGTGCATCGCTGATTGCAGGTAGAGCATAAAGGCTTTCACATCGTTTTTCCTCAATTCTTTGTTAGTTACTTCTTGAAACTTCCTAAAAAAGGTGCTGTATTTAATGTAATATAATAACGTCCAAAATGAACCATACGAAACACAATATTAGTCGATTTTCTATGCTACAATACACGACCATACATTCTTATGAACTTGATTTGGTGTGACTACCACCATTATAAGCATCAGCATCAACATTTTGTTACAGGAGCGTGACCGCAAGGTCATGATAGACGTGTTAAAAGGTTGAAGCTACACAACAGCTCGAAACGAGAAGATCTGGTGGGGAGAGTAAGTATCAAAAGGGCGCTCAATGTGAATAGGGAGAATTGACAGAAATTAAAACATTGATCAATGAAGAACAAAGAAAGTAGAACAAAAGCATCGAAGAAAATATTCCCCACACTACCTGAAAACAACCTTCGCTGAAGTCCGAAAGTAACATTTGATTTTTCTACACTACTTGGACCGAGACTGGGTATCTTGCTTAACTTTCATTGCTAATTGGGTGAAGTAGAATGTAAAATGTGCAGAAGAGGAACTATTACGCACCAACAAGCAGGTCATAAATGTTGTTTATTTTTGTTTGTTTTTGTTTTGTCTTTCATAAGATAAGCTAAAACAGGGTGTCTGCCAGGTCAGGTAAATCCACACCTTGGCGTACATGTCAGCAAAAGTTCAGCGAAATCAGGCCCTTTTTGTTGATGTCAGGGTAATATCAGGGAAATTAGGTAACCCTTTTTCTTGCAGGTGTTCTACATAGGCTTCATATTCCTTTATTCACTCGCATCTTTCATTATTTTTCATTTACAGTGCTATTCATTTCACTAGAATTTTGAGCTTGTGCGGTTACTCTAAGTTCCATAAAAAAGGGGGGGGGGGGACGTTAATTAAATTGGCAAATTTTGAGACCCCCCCCCCCCCGATCCTTATTTTGACCCCCCGTTTATTAATTTGGCAACTTGTACTCTTCATCAAATTCACAAAGATCACTTTCCGAACGAGAGATGTCAGAATAACTGAAAATAACGTACCTCTGTCCATCACTTACCTCTTAAATAACATGGCAGATGCTGCTAATGCGTCGTGGTGGCTACCAGAACCTCAAACACCACATTCACCTGTTTTGAAAAATACCCCCCCCCCCCCACCGCTTATTTTGACCCCCCTTGTATTATGGAACTTAGAGTACTGTTTAATTTAAAGTGGCATACTTTTACACAAAAATGTGTTCATCTCTTACGCCTATTTTATGACACAATGTGCAGTTTTCCAGACAGTACGATTTCTTGCTATTTCAACTCGTAACTCGTGGTTTGTCACTCGCAACTCGGGCCCTTGATGCCGCAACTTATGCCTCTGATTCTTGACAATTTTGACTCGCAATTCGTAATTTTGGTTTGCAACTCGTGTTTAGTAACTCGCTTCTTGTAACATATACAGACATGCCAGACCTCCGGATTACTCCAAAATTCTGGATTTCAGAGTTCAACATTTGATAATTCCGGAGGTAAACGTTTTTGGTGTAAGAGTGGAGAACGAAAAAAGCGAATGTGAGATGCATACGCTTGAGATACTGTGATCTGCAAATAGTCTGGAATTCTGCTGTTTTGGATCCATTGATCCTGGAAAAATTGATACACTCATGGCATCTCCTTAAATATCAAAACTCTTGTCCCTGTCTTGAGTGTACTTACAAAGCTTCGTTTTTCATGCTTGTTTGCCAGGTGTCATTTCCATGCATTAATTTTTTACCAAGAAATATATCCTCTCGAGTAAGGTTGTTCACAGGCAAGCTGCTACAATCATGGACAAAAGTATTGAGACAAAACTGATAGGAAGCCCACTCCCCCCTCCCCCCTACTTCAATGTTGATTT
>JAOBRC010225355.1:0-22412 GCA_027575255.1 Scolionema suvaense | reverse complement strand
AAAACCGAAGTGAAAAGTTCGGTACCGAATGCCCATCATTCCTGCGGTTAACCATAGGTGTCCAATTAATTTGGAAGAATGAATTACACGCCCCGCAATATATTTAAGGTACTCCAAATTAATTTGCTTAAATATATTAGGTCCCGTGTAAAGTCCGCTTATGAGATAGTAGCCTGTTTCTGCACTTGTGTAATGAAAAAGCGTTTACTTGTGATTAATCAGAAAATGAGGCACAGCTAGCGTTTGTTATGGCTGATGATTGACAGCTCTATCGAAACGTGCAAGTATCTAGCAAGTGATAACAAAAGACTAGTTGTCTAGGAAACCTGTCGCAAATTTAGATCATTTACCGTTTTGACGTTTAGGGATGTTATTGAAGTCAGGTGCTGAGAGTCACCGTTTGCTTTGCAACACATAAGCTAAATCATTTTCTCAAACGGATCTCTTGACTTCATCGTATTTTCATAGTATTACATTTCACTATCACGTGTTGCATTAAACATCTCTGGCATTATCTACCATTGTCCTGTAATGGATGGCTATCCTCTACGACAACTACGTATCAAGTATTTTTGGCATAGAAGTTTGAGCTGTACATGACATCATGCATAATTAGTGGTATCATGGTAGCTGCTTATTTTTTTCAGGAAAAGCGTGATTTTGGGGGTAAAATCTAGAGCAGTTTTCCAATCATATCATGTTTTGTCCTAAATTACAGGAATCCTCTGGCCAGGATAATTTTACTTACATTATTCCAATCCCAGGCCACACCTTAATACAAGCCTTGCTATACCCTGCAGACACTCCAACCTCACAGGGACATGATTTTTCAACAGTCACAAATAGTAAGCCCTTGAAGCATAACCTGCCCTCCCGGCCTGATTTGCTGCTCTGTACTTGTACATCTGTTTTAATTGATCCGTGCGAAACGCTGAAAATCTCTGAAATGGACAATAAAGCATAAAATATTTCCTTCGTGGTAGGCTCAGAGGTCAAACTCTGCTTAATTTCGAATCAGGTAAAGTCATACCCAGATTTTTTGTGATTAGCACACTTAAACCGTGAATTTTTAAGAAGGGGAACAAATAAAACTCCTGAGTCGGGTAATGAGGAGAGGGTGGGAAACAATAGAATTCCTGCCTCGGGTAGTGTTGATCATCCACAGTCCTGCATCTGATTTACATTTATTTCTGAGCACAGTGGATGAGTTGATTTTTTATTTATTTTTCAGCGGCACTGATGGTAATAAAATCTGGATTCCAGAGTTTGTTTGAACAGATCACGCGACAAGAGAGGCTGAAAGTTCACCTGTCGTCACCAGTTCGACTTTTGAGGCGGTAAGTACATGTTAGCGCTGTTTGAACTGGCCCCTGAGTAAACTTGTTTTGTGTGGGATGTGGCTACCTAAAACCTGTTTGGATTCTCCATTACACTGGAAAGTTACTATAGTAATTATGTGAACTAAGAGCTTTTGTTCTAATAAAATGTGCTTATAACATAACATCAACAATAATATATTTACTACTTTTATCTGCAGTACATTGTTAATAGAATCTATTGACATTCGGAGAAACTTTGATGAGTTTGGGCCTGTTTTGCAAAAGTTTATCTCGCGAAAATGTTGAGAAGCCTCCGCAGGGAAAGGTGTATCTCATGAATACTTTCCAAAAGACGATTTCGTGAAATTTTTCCCAGTCCAGTGTTTATCATCTTTTGATCTCCATGCAGGGTTCATACAGAACCTGGTGAACCTGGGAAAAGAACCGTCTTTGAGGAAAGTCTGAAAAGAAAAATTACACAACTTACTGAAGTTGCAGTCTGCACCAAGACCGTCAGGTCTAGCAGTTGTTGAAGTAACTGGTCAATGGCTCTTCTTTCGTATGTTTCTTCAGTTCTGTTCTCATTTTCTGACATCCATATCTCTATCTCCATTTTTCTTTTGTTTTCTATATTTTCTTTGTTCTTTTCCTTCTCCCATACATCCACATCTCTATCTCTTTGTTTTTCTTTGTTTTTCCTTCTCCCTTATTCCCTGTTCACAGAGTGAAACGCTCACAGGAGACAGTCACATGCATTCGATCAATTACAGGAGTCATCTAGAACATTGGCAGAACCAAGTGGCACACATCGCCAGGTGGTCCTTCATATCGCTCTGCGTTTCACTTGCCCCAGTTATTCCACAACGCACAACATGAAGAGGGGCAGCACATGTGGCCAGCATGCACTTTTGACTTCCACTTGGTTGCAACAGTCTTCATTCAGCCCTGATAAGAAAGATGAGGTAGCTTAAGTCAGATGGCACTTCATTACACAACCACCATCCACCATCTTTAACATACGCAGTGTCAGTGTAGTGCCCAGAGTATGGACTACCATGGTGATTGACAGTTATATTTTCAAGGCAAAACAGAACTTTCCTATTCACCGTTACCACCTCACCAGAAGCGTGGAATAGTCGAGAACTTTTCCTGGATATTTCAGTGCTGGAGGGAAAAGTCCAAGAAAATGCTTTTTCCAACACAGCTTTTGCATTCCCTGAATGATTTTTATCAGCTCTGTCTACCACAAGTAGTAAATGATGTCATTTTTTCCTGTCTCCTGTAGGGTTATGCACAACATATTAATTTGTGACTTCGAAAGTAGCATGCTTTCCTTTGGGCTGTGACCATGTGTGCATGAATGCATAATTTTCAAGTTTCTCATTGGTAAATAGAACACTGGTAGTTGTTTGTGTTCTAGAATAGTTGACTGCCTGTGGATATTCCTTTTCTTTTTTCAGCTAGTTCTTCCCACTGTTTTATAAAAGAAAACGTTATAAGATGTAATGGTGAATATAGCTTTGATCCAGTTGCAATCATCTATTATGATAGAAAGAACTTCCGTCGGCATCCCTGTCTGCTCGGAAAAACTATCTCATGTCAAAAAGTAGTCAGTCCTTATTGCTAAGCTGGCAAAAAAATTGTAGATTTCTATGAAATTGACGATGATTGGGCGAACCTAATTGAACTAACTGGAGACGAGTGATCTGATTGGTCATTGCATAGATACGGCGAATACTCGCAATGCACATCACCTGACTCCGAATTGTTACTTCACCACATGATATATTGCTTGTCGGCAGCATAAAATAATGATCATCATGTGGTGTAAGTTCAGTTTGCTATTAACTGTTAAGCCCAGTCCCACGTTACGCAAACTAGCAATAGTTAGCGATAATTTGCGAATCAGTGTAGCGATCGGCATCTGCATATGGGTGGTTCTAGGAACCCGTCGAGAGGCAAAGTCGTCCTCGCGAACGTTACCACTTTCTGAGGGTTAGTCCCTAGCCAGCTTTGATCTCCGTTGTAGTGGCACCTGAATATCTCATTCTCATTGCGCATCGGGCAGGACAGGACAGGACACCAACCAATGTTGTAGGTCCTCATCACCATCTTCGCAGGCAGGTGGGAGATGTTGTGTCCGGCCAGAGTCGATTTTTAAAGGCTGACATGGCAGGATGATGGCTCGATCTAAGACGAGCCAACATCACCCTACCCGGCCTGCCTCCGACTTTCGCATCCACCATCAAGGAACGTTCTTAGTATACTTCCTGGTTTCTCAGATGTGATGGCGGATCGTCATGGATTGCTGATTTTATCTCAGCTGCGATGCTGTCGAGGGAAATTAGGACCGGTCGTTCTCAGGGCTCAGTTGCAGCTTCTGCAGCTGTGTCTGCTAGGTCGTTCCCTAGGACTTTGGAGTGGCCCGTTATCCACTGCATAGAGATTGGCGAACTCCTATCGGCTGCGAGTCTTTGGATCGTGCTGAGGGTGGGGGAGCCATTCTGCCAGGTATCGCGGAGAGACTTACTATCGGTACATGAGGATGGTTGTGTCAGGCTCGAATGGTTGACGTGAAATCCAACGGAGTACCATTTCCATGGCATGGCCTTCCTCCTCATAAGAACATGTGATTGATTTTCCTTGGTGTCGAATCTGGTGCAGGATTGTCGGCTGGGCTGGGTCACCAGATGCAACGATCCCGGGGGCACCACCATTATGTTTCCCCTCATTTGCTGATCCGTCAGTGTAGATTACGATCGACGCTTGGGTTGCTTGTATTGCTGCTAGTGTCGCTTGACGCTTGAATTACACTAGGTTGTTTCATATCTGGATACCTGGAATTGACTTGGAGATATCGATTACTGGGGAAGACTCCCACGGCGGTATCGTGAAGTATGACAGTGGTTTCCAGTTCATCGCTTCTGCCGGTAGGAACTGGCTCTGAGGAGACACCGCAGTTTCCCTCCAGTGTGTCTGCTTTGGGAGGCCGTTTCCACTTGTTAGTTCAGCGCCATGCTCCGTGGCTGGTTATCGCGCGCCAACACGTCAATAATGCTTTCTGAAAATATAATACTTTCTTCGGGAATATAATACTTTTGTCTCTAAAATAATACTTTCTTTAAAAATATAATACGTTTTCACTTATCATATATTGCTTTCTTTGGGAAAATAATACTTTCTGACATAAAATATTACTTCCTTTCAGAATATAAAACTTTCTCTGTGAATTATAAGACTTTCTCGCTCGCATTAAGACTTTCTCTTCAATGTATAAGTCTTCACAGCACAGAAATGGTCTACCTCGATTTCTCACCTCCTTTTAAGTGATCGCTAGATGATACGTGCACGCGTGAGTTCTGGAGTGCATATCAGCAATGATTGCCGTATTGTTTGTAAGAAATTATGGTCAAGGTCGCACTACGCTAGGAAACTGGAATATCTCAGAATGTTTACTACTCATAACAAAAGCGAAAAGTTATTCCGAGTTATTCTAGTGTGGTCAACAAATCTCGAGATCGAATATCGATAAGAATTTCGGAATAACTCAAAGATGCCGAAGTGCTGCTCTGAGGCATCACTTAAGCTTGAACTAGGAATAGTTGTCACTAAGTGCCATGCTGCAATCTGCAATTCAGGCTATCAAGGAGCATCTATGCATCAATACAGCGTCTTTACATTGCAGATCTCCAGAGTACATGAATATTACTCTGATTTGGAGCCACGTGGAGCTCGCGATGAATATTGACAACTATGTCATGCGACAACTAACTGGATTAGACAATTTCAATAAGACCACTTGAACCCCACCAATCATTGTCGATTTGATTGAAATTTACATTTTCTGCTGCTCTCCCCTACCAAAAAAAAACCAACAAATACTTTCCTACGCACCGGATAGACTAAAAGCCATGCGGCAAGCTTGAGCTTACCTGCATGAAAATAACTCAGAATGACCTGCTGTGTCAGATTCGAATAAGATAAAGTTTTCTAGTTTGAATATCTTTGAGGAATTTTATTCATATTCTAGTGTGGTCGCGGCCTAAGAGCGATGGTTGCTGATTGTGACCATGATCAAAGTTAATTTCGATCAGATTGCAACCAGCACATACCTGACACACGAGCTCGAAAACAGTATGTTCTGTCTCTTGAGTTGTACGTCAGCTTGAGCTATATCATGAGGTCAAGGGGAGGACTGAATGACGGGGACACTTTAGTTCAGCAAAGAACATGCATCCCTGAGCTAATTTGTGTGTATTCAAGGACAGATTTACATAAACATTTACATTTCCACACTATGCCACCACTTCTTTTGCTTGGTCCGACCTGGGGAACCAATTGAATAGAGAACTTTCTCGCCTATGCATCCTTGGTGACAGAGAGCAAATAGGCAATCTAGCTATAAAATTGGTAAACGGATGAGCAATTGCTGAACAATTTGTTAGGGCGATAAAGCTAGAAAAGTTACACGTTTTTTTATAAGAAACCAAGGAGCTGAGGTAGTAGTAAAAGTTTCTTGAAATTTAGGGGATTTTTCTAGGAAAAGTTTCTTATTCGGTTTCTTAAGTGAAAAGTTTGTGAAGGACATAACGCCAAACAAACAATGCATCAAAGTCATGATATGCATCATTAAAGACAAAAAGATGAAAACCGCTACATGAAAAAAAAGCTGTAATAGTGATTCCTATGTGCTGACATGTTCAAATTTCGAGAAAAAAAGCCAGTATATGTTTGACTTTGCTTAGATACAAACAATAAGATTTTTGTGCCCGATACTTTAGGAGTTTGTTGACTTTTTTCTCTCCTTTTTGTTTAGTAGTCAAAGTTTCTTAAATTTTGTGAGGTTTTACTAGTCAGTTTCTTATAAATGGGTTTCTTATTAAAAAAAACGTGTGACCTTTTTTTTACTGCATATATTTTTGTAGCTGTATTTCTGATACTCTGAATGCTCTGAAAGCAAACATCTTTTTGGAGACAAACTTATGGATACAGAGTTTTTTCTATCATAAAGTTTTCACACACAGCAGTGATATTTTTGGAGAGGTGGGGAGGGGTGGGAGCATCGTTGATAACTTTTAAGGTTTGATAGGTGCTGATCCAAAGATGTGTACAAAGTTCTATATAGGAACGGTTCTCCTCAACCTGGCAAAATTTTCACTGTCGCCTAGCAAAATAGTACAATTATATCTACTCTAGAACTTTTTATTAAGTTGCATATATACATTTTGAGGTGGCGGGGTAGTGTAAAAAGAGGGGACTCTGCTTATTGGAGGAAACCGAGAACTTTAATGTTTCCTTCCCAAATTTTGAAAACTTTATTTTTTTCCAGTTGGTTTGTGACTCACCAGAGTACTCATATACAGACATTTCTTCATACAGCTACTGCCTCATGCATCACTGGCAAAAGAAAACGCGCAAAAAAAAATTTAAACACCCTTCCAATGCATCTTGCTGACTCAAGCATCTTTAGAACCAAGTGCTAAAGATTCCTCGAGGTAAACATTGATTTACTAAAACAATAGAGTAGTGTAAGCGTAAAAGTATTTATACTGCTTATCGAATTTTACTAGTTTTGTATGTGTACTTACTGTAAAACGCACCCTTATTTCAAACGTCCCTCTAACAAGCACTCCCTAAAATTGAAAACTTTTTAATAAGTGTCCCCTCTATTAAACAAAACTCTCTCTTCAACACTCCTCTCCAGAAGGGGTGTTTATAAGAACCCATCGCTGTTAAAGCAGCATGCAAGGAACACACCTGTACTTTGAATCTTAAAGAACCTCAGAAAATTGTGTGGGCACATTATTCAGGTGTAAGCCAATATAAAAAAGTTATTTTATTTTGCGTAATGGATACATTGCTCAAAAAAATTTGCAGGAGTTCGTTACAACAATATTTTCAAATAAACACCCGTTCTTGTTAACGCCCTTCAAAAACTTGAAAAATTAACTAAACACCCCGCGAGTTTGGTTGGAGGATTTGCGGTATTTATATTTTCTTCAGTTTATCTTATCAACCCTTCAATTCACCTGATAAACCATAGACAACAACGCACTTGAATTCACATGCAAAGAGGCCAGTTTATTGCGTGATATTATCTCCCACTGGTGAGAGCGCGATACAGGTCATGTCTTATTTTAACAACCCACAAAGTGGGGAACCAAGTTTGGTAAAGCGAGGCCAGCAAATCACGTGCCATAGTCTTATCTATGATCATCAATGTTCGGCAGGTTTTTCCTCGTGGAAAGTATTATTTTCCACAAGAAAGTATTTGGGTGGAGAAAGTATTATCTTTTATAGAAAGTATTATTGACGTGTTTGGCGCTCTATAGCTGGTCGTCTGGGCGTCGTTTGGCTTTTTCAATCGACTTGAGGGTTAGGCGTAGGAGCGCTTCTCTTAGTGTAAAGGATTGTTGGCCAGTTATCGCGCGGATCACCTTGTTCTGAGTTCGCTCTAATTTCTCCTTCCCGGACATGGATATCCACGGCTGCCACGCTGGCGCGGCGTAGTCGAGTCTTATACTTCGAATGAAGGCATGGAAGATCGCCTTAGTCGATGTCGGTGTCAGCTGACTCCCTTCTGTGCCACCACTTAAATCAGTTGGACATTCGCTGTCGCTGCTTCTGTCACGTTTGATACATGTTGTTGTAATGTGAGAGATCGATGAATTTTTACGCCGAGTAACTTCGGGGATGATGTTTCAGGAATCGGTTGTCCGTCGGCTATCAATAAAGGATTCCATTTGTCATTGTTCAACAAGGCCTCGCTCTTTGCTGCATTGAACTGTAGTTTCCATCCCTTTGCCCGCTCAGTTACCACGTCATTCGATCGGTGTACCTTGAGTTGTTCTCGTGCCTGGTCTTCGGAGGTGCCGAGAAGCGTGACGTCGCCTGCAAACATCCTATTCATTGTTTTCTGGAAGAATCGCTGCAAGACTGATGATGTAGAATACAAACAGTAAGCGTGCCAAAACTAATCCTTGAGGAAAGCCTTGTCGTATCTGGGCGGATTTACCAATGACGTGGTGTAAACGTACTCGAGCACGGCAGTCTGTAAGGAAGACTCATAACCATCGGATAATCTTCGTCGGAACTCCGGTCTGGAGCATGTGCAAGAGGAGTGCTTCCCACCAGACTGTATGGTACGCCTTCGTGAAGTCCAGCAGGGCCATTATCGATGAACGTAAGGGTTCGGCCTGGAAGCCGTCTTCGATGGCCCGCACCATCTTGAGGATCTGTTCCTCGCGGCTTCTGCCTTTTCGGAATTCGGCCTGTACACTGGAGAACCATTTTCACGTTTCGGCCCGGTAATAAAGACGGTTCGCCTGCATTCTTTCCAAGAATTTCACAAGGCACGATGTTGGGCTGACTGATCGGAAAGATGCAACTTCGGAGGCGGGTTTGCCTGCTTTCAGTAGAGGCATTGTAGTAGCCAGTCGCCAAATACGTGGAACGTCGGCATTTTCAAAAGAAAATTTCGAGGAGCTCGTTCAGTGCTATCGGTCCAAGTGCTTCAAGGAAGGTGGGCGGGATATCTTCCAGTCCGGCTGCTCCCTTTGCCTTTTGATGTGAGATCACTGTCTTGATTTCGTGGATTGAAAACCTGTCAAATGTTTTCCGTAATTGTTGTGGGGCGGATTTCTCGTCATCGGAAAGGTGGTGATTCTAGCTGACCTAAGCGTAGTGGGCTGCGAAGACATCGGCTTTCCTTTTCATATCCGTGATTACTCTACCGTTGTGGATCATTACATTCGGGGCGTTTGCATCAGGGGTGCTGTTCAGGGATCGTATAATTCGCCGAATTCGAGTTTCGTCTGCTTGTTCGGTTGCTTGGTCTATGAATTTCCCCCCAATTGTCTCGTTTCGCTTCCCGTATCAGCAGGTTTGCCTCTCTGCAGGCTTCGATCCATTCGCCTCTGTTGTCCGCAATCTTTCTGTGAAGTTTGTTTCTTTTCTGGATTGCGGTGCGGATGGTGGGATTGAGCCAAGTTTTCGGTTTGCGCGAAGATTTCGTCCGGTCAGCATGTTTCTTTCCGGCTTTGGTGAGGATGTTGATGAAGTTTGTGATCCGATCGTGTAGGTTCGGCTGCTCAGGAACCGGAGAGAAGGGACAGGAAGAAGAAGAAAGATGAGAGAAAGATTTTTTTGTCACCATCGTTCAGGCGATAAACCCGTGTCGAGGATCCAGTCTGCAATTTCCATGCTCCTTCGATCGCTAGCTTGAATGCGAATGTCCATCAAAGTCGCCAATGATCACAGAAGAGTCGGAGGTCAGGATTGCTGTTGCATCAATTTCAGCATTAGTAGTGTTTGCGTTGGGGATGTATACATTCGATAGTCAAGCCAGTCGCGTTTTTAGGTTGAAGACGCACATTTTGAATTTCCATCCTTTCCATCCCTTTTCGGTGGACGTTCGGTCGCACCATGAAGACTATGTCGGAGCGGATGAGCAGGAGTAGGCCCCACCATTCCATTGGGGTCGGTCGCATCGGAGATTTGAGTAGCAATCGAGTGTCGGGTCTTTATCAGTTGGGCGAAGTTTCGTCTGTTGCATTGCATTTACATCAACTTTGTGATTCACCAGAAAATCTCGAAGCTCCGATAGTTTCGCACGGATACCATTGGCGTTTGATTGTAGGATTGATATGGACGGACACTTCTGAGTCAGTTTCGGTTCAGATATGGTGATATGTTCGGTTGCTGGTTGCATCCGGACTTGGTCGTCGATGATGATCTGGATTTATCTGCCACACAGGTTGGACACATTTGTTTCTTAGCGTTAAAGTTATAGTTGATCAGGTGTAGGCGGTCTACAAAATGGTGGAAGTGGAACAGTGGAGCAGTCATTTGGGATTCGTGCAGTTCATTCAAACGCAGTATATGTGGTTTCAAGTGGGCTAATTGTAACAAAGTACATAGCAAAACAATGAAATTTCAACAAGCCTGATCGTTAAAAATGAAAATCGTTTAAATGAAACATTTTTCATTCTGGTCTACAGGCCTTAGCCAACGAATACAGTTCCCATTGTATCGTAAGGCTTGTCGACATGATAAGTACTCCTAAGTACTCTGTTACAATTAGCCCACTTAAACTGCGAATGCTGTGTTTGAATGAACTATACTAATCCCCAATGGCTGCGCCACTGCTCCACTTCTACCATTTTGTGGAATGCCCACCTGCTCAACCAACTTTAGCGCTAAGAAACAAACGTCAGTCAAAGTGAAAATGATAAAGCTTATCCTCCAATGGGAATGATCTCGCCATAGCTAAGCCAAGCCTTCACTTGTCAACTAGCCAATCTAAGCCTTATGCAGCCATGGGAACCAGGCTTTCTTTCATGCGCTTACAGCTGGGTGACCGAGTCCAAAACAAAGAATCTTGCAGCAATGTTTACGGTGGGTAGATCATACTGTGTGAAGCAGATACATGCCAAACGAAGCATTCCTGCTTGAAACCTGTCATCTTTTAACTTCAAACCTTTGCTACCGTCCATGTGAGGACAGGTAAATTTTAATCGCAGCTTGTGAAAGAACGTTTGTGTCAATTAGATCGTTGAAAGTCTTAGCCATGGATTGTTTTGATTTTGGAGAGTCGGTCATGTTTGTTTCTACTTTGCTGGCCGTGATTTGATCCGGCCAGACAGTTTATAAGGAGGGCAAATCGTGATGTGATCTTTCGAAGGCGGCTTCATTGTCGATTTTGTTTATTTGATCAGGTGGTAAACAACCTGAGTCTGCGGGGAAAGCACTGATTTCTCGCCCTCATTAGGCGTTTGATGAGAGAAGTTAAGATAATGCTGTCCTTGTCGCAGTTGCAAATTTCGAGAGGAATTTCGGCTTTAACTTTCAATGCATTGAGTTTCTTATAATATCGCTCTTTTATTTTCCGGTTCCGCTTTTGCTCCATGTTTTGCAATTTTCGGCTATAAAATCATATGAAGAGCTTTTAATTTTCGCATGCAGCTTGCCCTTTGTGTCATGATCAGGGCATTCAACAACGAACAATGTTGTGGTAGAGCCTTACCAGTTACCATACACAAGGAAAGTATGTTGGTAGGCTGCTGAAAGTTGGATTCTGCCTGGTTGAAGTAATACACCTTTTCGCAAATACGCCTTTTCACAGTTATCAATTCTGTGTTGCTGGAAGCACTTTCCACCATTGAAATTCCATGCATCCATTGAAAGGTTATACAAACATGCCGTTAACAGCCTACATTCTCTGCAGCAGAGGTGATAATTGCTGGAATATTGTTGTGGTCGGGGGTCGGCAAAGTGCAGGTTGGCAGGGTAGCTGCCTGCATCACTGGAAGTCATGGGATGGGGATGGTAACAATATGCAAAATACTAGGACGCATCCCAATGCAACCAACACTGCCAGCATTATCCAATGGAAAGCAGGGATGGAGCAAAAAAAGGAAAAGTGGGTCTTCTCATTTACCTATGCGTCGATGAATTTCCTTAATTGACTTCGCAAAACAGCTGAGAAAATATAACGGAAGCTTAGGCATTTGCTTGACGTTTATGGCTGGCATGACATCTCGGCTGTACATATTTTTCTTGTAAATATCTTGTATGACATGCGTGATTGTGAAGCTAATAACGAAGGATACGACCCATCAAAAACCCCAAATTCACTAAACTCACACTATTTTTTCAGTTATAATGCGGTGTTTCCTGTGTAGACTTGCCTGTGTATCATATACCATGCTTGCAGACTTTCTTTTTCAATGCAATATAGTATAAGGGAATTATAACGTTAGAGCATTTGTATGAGAGATTCGTAGCTATGAGCAAAAAGTGTGCAAAAACAGTACAAAGGGAGTGGGAATGGACGATTTCATATTAAAGGATACTGTACATTACAAGTTAGGAAGAGGGTGGTTTCTGACCATTTCATGATGTGTTATGTGATAAACACTAACCCGCCTGATCCAGCATCTTTGTTACTGAAATAGTTCTTGATCAAAATCAAACATATGAAATAACTTTTAACTGTTACAATTTTTCCAAATATTGAACCTTCTGTAAATGTTTTCTGCTCTATGAAAACACACATGTTATTGTCTAGTTACAGAGAAAAGAGAAAAAAACGACAATACTTCGAATAGATTTCTAGGACGATTTACCTATCAATTGCCTCTATGAGCTTGGAGGCATATTGGGATGTTTTTGCGAGGACTTCACGTATCATTTTAGTGAAAGGTACTTTTGCATCACTTGAATGGCAAAAGCTGTCTTCAGAAAAAAACTTTACGATCGAGTTACACTAGCCTAACTAGTCTTGAGTTAGGGTGTAACCATATTCTCACCACGTTTCTATTTTAGGTTGAAGGAACTGTGTCTCCCAGGGTTGCCACAAGACCTGGAAAACCTGGAAAACCTGGAAAAAATGATATTTTTGGCAAAAGTCAGGGAAAACCGGGAAAAGTCAGGGAAACATGTTTAAAAATAAACCAAGTCAGGGAAGAGTCAGGGAAAAAGTTTTGAGCAGGACTTAATTTTTTGATTTGCTAAAATGTATAACATTGTGTCATTTTAGTCCTGTATAATATCACTTGAGGTTTGTTTTATATGTGATGTAAAGTACTGATTCACAGTCATGATACATAACTTTTGTGTTTCATTTTCCTTAATATTACTGAATACTGGCTGCATTCTTAAAACATGTTTCTGGCTGACTTGAGAATTGTTTATCTTCTTTCAGTCGCTATTTTCCATTGCATTTCGTTGTTCATTGGATTGCATGTTTGTTTAGTGTTATGACGAATATAGCCACGAGAATGGAAACGTTTCAAGAAAGAGTTTCTTAGTTGTGTCACACTTGAGGATTCAATGTTTACAGTGCTATTTTATCAAGTCAGCTGCATCTTGCTGCACGTTATGTTACAATTGATTCTTGTTGCGCTTCATGTCGTAATTTATTATTTTTGCACTTCATGTGATAACTGACTCTTGTTACACTTAATGTTATAATTATTCCACGACATGGCCACCGCCGTAATCAAAGGGCTCCTTTTATTGAAAGTTGTGCGGTGTTTCTATTTGTGTTAGAGGAAGGGTAACGTCAAAAATGAAATTTTACTAGGTAACAGAGCACGTCAAAACATGAAACTTGGCGTTCATTTCATGACCAAATTTTGAGTAGTTTTAGAGATATCGAGCCTCAAAGCTTAGTAGCTACCATCTCGATTTTGATGATGTCATCGGTGTACCATTTGCCAAGCATTGCAATTTCCTTAGTAACGCATTACCTGCATTTATATTATATATTTTCTCAAACAGATCTTTGACATATTATCCAGCTTTATGATAAAATGAAAGAAAATAAAATATACTCTTAAAACAATCCAATATTGAGTATTTTGGGTTTAAATTTGGGATAATTTGAGTGGTACACAAGTGACGTCATGCATAATTAAGGCAACATGGTAGCTCCTGAACTTTGAAGCTCAATATTTCCAAAACTACGCAAGCTTTTGCCATGAAATAAAAACTAAATGTCATGTTTTGGTGAGCTCTATCCCCGCTCTAGCCATTTCTAAAATTTCATTTCTGACATTGCCCTTCCTTTACGTTTTGTAGCTGCTCATTACCATTAGCAATCTCCATTACTGGAACTGTTGGTAGCTGATCACTACTGCTTGCCCAGCCTATACCAGCTGTTAGAACACCTCGGCAAAGGGTATTGTTTATAGGCGAAATCCTGGTGTGCTTGCAGAACTGGCGATGTTCCCCAGTAATTGGTGTCTGCTCAAGGGCTTATTGCTTTGACCGTCTCCCTGCTCAAAAGGGCAAGGATGAGTGTTGCTCACCATCGTGTAGGAGTGCGTACTCCTAGTGTAAATTCAAGATTGACTTTTCAGTCGAGTATCGCTTTGTGGTTGAAGTTCGCACCAACCACTTAGTTATTCCATTTTTATTATTGTCGCGCATCATTTTATAATTGATTCTTACTGCACTTTATATTGTAATTGATTCTTGTTGCACTTCATGTTATAATTTAATTCCTGAGTATCTCATTCCGATTTCGTGATTCTGTATTAGAAAAATAGTTTGTTGAGGATTTATCCCAGCTAAAAAATAAAAAAATGTAATGTGTGACATGCTATGGCCCCTAGAGTTTTTCATTTTGTCTTTACGAATGTTAAACTGCACAACTTTTGAAGACAATCACGAGTTTAAGCGGTTAGACGAAATAGGTCCGTTATTAGAGAAAGTCAGGTTTGGAACAAGTGCTTCACCACTCAGAAATCTGAGGAAACATACGTAAATTCTAAGGAAGTCAGGGATTATTTACGTTCCAATGCTGTACCAACCCTGCCGCAGCTTCATTTTACTCTTTGCTGACACTGCGTAAAATTGTACAGTTTCGTAACCTGTTCCTGGAAGCCTCCAAAGGACATTCATATGGTCAGGGAAATTTGTTAACTGGTCAGGGAAAAGTCAGGGAATTTTGTTTTCAATTTTCTGTGGCAACCCTGTCTCCGCATCATTAAGCATTGCTGCAAACTTATACATTCATCTCTCCAATTAGCAGACACCATCGGGGATTGAGGTCAGTGTCCGCTAATTAGAAGTGTCCGCCTTTTAGAAAGTAATGTAATGTGAGCATTACTTTTGAGAATAGACCCTACCAAGGTATGCTAAAGGTATAATTTGAGTGAAACATGGCAGGGTTCATACAGAGACTGATTTTCCTGAGTTTCCTGGGTTTTGGTCATTTTGACTGATTTCCTGATTTTTTACTGATTTTTGCCCATTTTGGCCTTAGAATCTTGATTTTTATTATGTCTGACCTCAAATTTTTATTTTACATGCTAGACCACTTGATTAGTACTGAAGTTTGATTTACTACCAATCTGGGATGTTCAAAAGTTTATGGTGATGCCTTGACTAGCAGATTGTACTTGCTTTGAGATGTCTAGACAGTTTGAACATGCTAGAGTGCTTGATTAGTAAAAAATAAAGATTAATTTAGTATCATTCTAAGATGTTCAAAAGTTTATGATGGTGTCTTGACTAGCAGACTATACTTACTTTAAGATGTCTAGACAGTTTGAGCATGCCAGATCTTAGGGCCACATTGAAACTAAAGAACCCTATTTCCAATACTGATCTATCATAAGTCTTTATATAAAGGCTGCCCCAGATAGACCTAAAATAGTCAAAGTTACACAGTATCTTCGCTAATCTTAAGAAATGTGATGTTAGAAAGACAAGAAGTCATTTGTAAAAAAATGACTTTCATGAACGTGAACATTGGGCACTTTTGTTTCAAGGAAGTAACTGTTTTCTTCCTTTAGTAGTTTTAAAATGGGAAAAACCAAGTATAAAGAGGACTGGGAGAAGACATTCTGTTGGGTTAAAAAGATCAAACATGATAAGCACAAGGCATTGTGCTTTGTTTGTGGTAAAACCTTGAATATTATCAGTTGGTGTGAGTGCATTAGAGCGCCACAAAGAAACGGAAACCCACAACGAGAGCACACGTTTTTGGGGGGTTTTGTTTATAATAGCTATCTTTGCATTTGGAAGACTTACCAGTATCATTATCAGTCGCATTATTCTTGTTGGTGTTTCATGACTGCATATGGATAGATTTGATTGCTGTTTGAAAGAGAATTGTGTTGTTTATTTCCCCTCAGGGTGTCTAGCACACCGTAAAAACCTTGAAAACCCTGCATTTTGTAGCATGGCCTTAAAAAGCCTGACAAGTAAAAAACTTTGACGGTAGGACCCTGAGAACCATAAAGTTATATGACAGTTTTCCCTCGGAGAGCTTTTGAAAAAGTATTCTCAATGAGAAAGTAAATGTTTAATTTATCTACATACTGCGTTTGGAAGAATTGATTCTTGGTGAACCTCATATTTTACTGATTCTAGGTGACCTCTGCTTTCTCAGCTGTAAGGTTATGTTGAAGCCAATGGATAACTTGGTTAAATGAAATTTAATTGAATTTTTGTCTGTGATATGTAGAAATGGCTTTAGTTTTTGTATTTGTTCTGTATGATTCACCCTTGTATTCCTGCCATGTCAAAGCGCTGATGTGATCCATCTATGTTGTGTTTTGGTTCATATTTCATAGAAGCTATTCCGTTATGGGTGTTCTTCTGTTATTTGCAGTTTTTCATTGGTTTTGCTCTTGCAACTATCAAGGCCTTAATGAAATGTAATTATTGTGACTCTGAAAATTCCCTCTCCCCCCCCCCCCTCCCTCTCTCTCTCTGTCTCTAAGAAAAATGTAAGGAAACAACCCGGAATTCGATAATGAAACTTGGCTAGTCACATCTACCCTGCTACCATAAAATAATACCGCAAGTGTTCCCTTAATCTATTCTATGTAGGTTCCTTTCAGCACCTGAAATGAGATGATTTTAAATTATTTTCGTTCCCAAAACTACTTTTTTGAGACCGAAAGTTCCTGGAACTTTTTTCCGAAACTTGCTTGCATTTTCATTCCGGAAACCTTTTGTACTGAAAACTAAACGCACAAGATGCCATTGGTTGGAATGGGAAACTATTTTGATGTTCATTATGTCATGCTTCACGGGAGAACACTTACTGTTCCCAAATCCCCTATTTTTGGAACGTTAATTCATTACCTGGATTTATAGTGCACATAGAAATCCCGATTTTCCTGTTCTGGGACAATTTTCTCGAACCGATTTTCGTGATTTTTGGGACTGATTTTTGGGAAAAATTGGACTGATTTTTATTAAGTGCCTGTGTGAACCCTGACATGGTTACTAGGTTATATTGAGGCAAGGGAAAACTTCGCTCTTTACTTTTGAAAGTGTCGCACCCATCAATTACGAACGACATCACCAGGAAGAGGTTGAATCGAGGAAGTTGTTACAGTCTTGAGGTGCTAGTGATCTACCACTATTATTTTCCAGACAAAATTGTAGACTGGGCCGCCAAAGAGCTAGATAATGTGAACAGTGATTTGGACTTAAAAACTAATACTAAGTGCTTGAGATAAATGATCGAAAAAACCGTCACTCGTATCGATTTTCAGTGTTCATTCTCATTTTTTTATTTATTGTCTGCGAATTAGAGAGGAAAATTCATGATGTCGACCTTTTCGTGTAAGAGAATTTTTCCGCTAATTGGAGTGTCAACAAATTGAGTGACCGCCTTTTAGAAAGTTTTTTATAAGGTTTTGACTAGAAAACGATCGGGGAAAATAAATCTGTCCGCTAATCAGAGGTGTCCGCCTTTTAAAGTGTTCGCTAATTAGAGAGTTTACTGTATGCTCTGTCAGGATGTGCAGATTGTTCCTTGCCTGTCTAGTGAAAGGCCTATTCTTCATCTACCCGTGGTTAATGACGATTGTTGACGATAGTGTTTCCTTTCTGCATGCATTCAAGCTTGCGGCCGCGATAAACCACTCTGGGTCTGTACAATCCGCCGGAAACTACTGAGCTTATATCAATTGCCCGTTGGTCGGTCGATGGCTAATGTGCAATGATGCTGGTGTCATAAAAGCCAAAGCTGCAGACCTAAGTAAGCCCCATCATGTTCTTTTGTACACGCGGTCAGAACAGGCCCTGTGCTGTGTCTGTGACGGACATTTTCATTTTCTTCGTTTATCGGTTTTTATTATAGTCTGTAGTCACTGATGTTCATAAATATATTTGGTTTTTACATATCGCAATATGATTTAATTGGGCAATTACTAATAGGACCTTTTTTTTTCTTTCTTTCTTTTTTTTTTTTGGTTTTTTGTTTATTTCGAATATGAGTATTTTTTTTTAATGAAATTGTTTGAGATTTTTATTTCTTCTTTTTCTTTTCTCTTTGTTCGTTGTTTGTACGTAAATTGTTTTTTGCTTTTGATCATCTAGGTAGGGCTTAGTGTTGGGTATCCGTAAAGCATGCTTAAAGCCACAGTCTGAGTCTCAAGTGCTGGCACCTAGTTGATCATTTATATTGTACCTCGTAATCTAGCGTGTATGTCTTCGCATACTACGTCTGAACGGTAGTTTTCTGCTTTTGTTTTGGTTGGTTTCACTCTGTCCACATCATCGACAGATTTATCACCCTGTAAAAGGGAAAGAGTTTTAGTCACTATCTGGATAGTCCAGTCACACGATAGCTTTGCGCGAAAAAAAATAGTGTACTGCTGAAAGTTGGCTGTGTGGTTGAGAAGCATGTGGACAGTCACCAAAAAAAAGCCCCACGAATCCCAATTGAGGAAATCGAGATTTCGGCCATTTTGTCCCATGTCTGAACATTTGCTTTTTTGGCAGTAAAAGTGGTCATGTTGGGACTCATTTGAAAGATAATTTGTTGGTCACTTTTTTCTTAACAACCATGTGTTGAAAATGAAGGCGTAAAGAATTGGGGCGGTCATAAAATGACGAATTTATTCAGATCTGAACCTGCAGTGGTTATGATTCTGTCATATCATGCTCTTCCTGTTGTCTATATTCTATTGCATACCTTAAGGGAAGAACGTTTCGTGGTTTTCGGAGCAAATCCACGAAGCTAAATTCCTTTTTTTTACCTCCAAAATAACCAGCCGCGAAAATTAGTTCCCACGATACACCATTGAACCGCAAAAATAAATTCCACAAAAATATAGTAAAATTCCGAAAATCTTTAAAATCATGCATTCTTTATCAATTACCGTTGAACTAAGATAAACTATCAAATACAGCATTCTAAAATGTTATTTTGATGGGGAAGTAACTTAAAAATTCAGCCGCGAAAATATATTCCCGCGAAATGCTTTGTTTAGCATGGACCGCGAAAATTGATTCCCGTGAATTATCTTCCCTTAAGGTTAGTACAACTTGGTCAAATAATTCACATCTTAGCAATTGATTTAAATGATGCATTATGTCAAGTGTATGTTCCTATGTCAGCCAAATTGTGAATCTTGTGCATGTTGTGTTTGACGGTTACAGAGTAGTTCGTGTACTCAGGGAGGGGTCTAATTACTAGGGATTTACTATAGTTTTTTTATTCAATGGCGCGGGTTGGGGGGATAGTCATACTTAGGAAGGGTAGACGTTTTCTTCAATATGGGGAGTAGTGACTAGTTCAGGGAAGGGGCAAGATGATTCCCCCTCAGTCTCGGCGAACAGTTTCTCCTGTTGTGATGCCCAGTTTTGCAATTTGTACCTCTTACAATTTAAAAAATGCTGGATGAAATGCCCTGACTTTCATACTGTAGCAGCTTTTAGTGGGGAGCTTAGTAGCATGGGGGGTTGGCTGCCTCTGAAGAATATCTTGATTGGGGGAGGGTGATTTGTAATCAATTGAAATGGAGGGTTTTTTCCCCAAATTTCATTAATATAACCCATTCCCCCTTACAATTAGAGAGGGGAGAGTAGTCAACGTAGAGGCTCCAAAGTTGGATGCAACACAGTTTTTGTCATCCGGTACTGATTTTTGACGCAATGAACATAAGTCGAATTTGAACATGTTATCATATTGAACATGCCTTCGAACATGGACTACCGTGCATGCCGTCTGTTGGATGTCGTAATGGAGTAGTGTGTGGTGTTTGTCAGATATGGCTGCCCGAACTATTTTGATGCTTCACCTGATGTCCATAAAATTGCGGGAAGTTGAGTTGCCAAAGTAACCCATTTCTGGTATGTTGAAGGCATTGACATCATTGTACCAGTGGTATTTCTGATTGTACATTGCGTAAATAAAAGTAGCTGTGGAATATGTAGCAGCAACCCTATCCCAATGCAGTTATGAAAATTTGTCGTTAGAATTTGTTGTTCACATAAAAGTTGTGTTTTAATGACTGTAAGCTTGCACGTAACAGATAGATGCAAGTAAATGCAGCGGACTTTCCATAAGTCGAACGATTATCTTGTCCCTTCTTATAGCTTGAACACTGAAGTCATCAATTCTTTGCTTTTATTTTGCTTTGTTTTGTTTTTCTAAACGTATATTCAGTCTTGCTCAATGCGGATGTTTTGCATTCATTTGAAGGTTATTCGAACAAAAAGCATCTGATTTCTGTCCTTCAGAATAAAGTAGTTGCGCTCCAAATATTCCGTTTTTATCGTTTTATAATTTAACTCTCCATTTATTAAATAAACTGACTGGATGTTCGAATTATAGAGAGTCCACTTAATAGTAGCAAAGGATATTAGATATTTTTTCCTTCATTAGCAATAATGATTGTGATGATTCATCTGATGATGAAATCCAAAGGCCTTTGGGTCTTCAATATGTGAACAGTTTGTAGTATACAGAGGATATAGTAAGAAGTTAGAGATTGTTTAACACGTTGAGTCCCACACCATTCAGTAGTAAAATATCCATGTTTCTCATGCGAAAAACTTGAAAATTTGTACCAGATTCGATGCAGCTAATCAACAGATCGTAACGCAGGTTTGAGATGATTTTCCATAAGCTTTTAGTGCACCGTACAGCTCACGTTGTTCGAAACTGTCGATTGGCCTTGAACATGGTCTAATTAGCATCTAAAGATGACGCCCCAAGAATGACGGTGGTATTACTTCATTGGGACTCAACGTGCTCTAGGTAGTTCTGACTCATAGAATAAAAAAAATACTGTATATATTAGACTCAACGAGATTTGATGCTAGTTATTGAGGCCATTCCTTTCTTTGAATTCCATAATAACCGAAAGGTCAACATAGCCGGGGGTCTGACAAATATCCGGAACCATTCCATTAGGGGACCATAATAATCAGCAGGGGAGATTCTAAATAATTTAAGAATTCAAGACAGAGTCATCAGCGTCCAATAAAATAATCGGAGCTAGAAACCTTTAACAATGTAACTTAATAAATATGATGCAAACTAAGATATATTTGCAGAACTGAGCAGTTGCTGCATTAGCCTGGCCACCAAGCTGCATTTCATTTCGCTCCGTTCATACTTCACCTCACGAGGAACTAATGGCAAATTAATCTGCACCAACAGAAGCTTGGTGGCCAGGCTCTTGCTGTGTTCGCATGTTTTAGAGAATCAGCCAAGAAGATGTGAACCAACTCTAAAATTGCTAAATAAACGAGACAGTGAAAATAAGGACAGGGGGGGGGGGGATTCTAGCTTGTTGTGACTTCAGTTGCAACACATGGTTGCTAAGGAAAAAGTGACCAGCACATAATTATCTTTCAAACGAGTCCCAACATGAACACTTTTACTGTCAAAAAGTATGTCTGGCCAAATGTCCGCGATATTGGACAAAATGGCCGAAATCTCAATTTCCTCAATTGGGATTCTCGGGGCTTTTTTCTGGTTACTATGGACATGCTTCTGAAGCACTCAGCCATATTCCAACTGTACACTATTTTTTCCGGGTTCAAGTATTAAATCATATCCACCGACGGGACTAGGAGTGCAGTAGTTACTCCTGCTTTGACTTACTCTGAACTTCAGGTTATGTTGCTCACGAAATAGGTCGTGTCATGTGTTCATCTTCGCTGCAATTGGAATTTTTCACTTGTTGAGTGCTGCAATTGGAAGTTTTCCCTTAGTGAGTGCAAGAATTCATCCTTGGTATAGGAGTCGTGCATACCTGTTGCGTTCTTGGCGAACGATAAGAATGCATACGCTAATCCCCTTGTCTTCAAAAAGTGTGATCATGGTGTGATTGATTTGCGTCGAATTAAAGATTTGCTGCTCTGCGCGCAGCGAATCTTTAAGATGGGCTCTGTTAGTAGTAAGACCAAAAAGGTAGACAACATGTTCCTGTGGCTAGATAGGACATCGGAATTTTTAGTGGAGACTAACCCAAGAAACGAATAGAATGTTATAGCTGCCCTGTTGTTATTGCCTGTGATTCTAAACGGGAAGGCTTCTCTTTAAACCCCGACTGATATAATCTGCAATCATTGCCAAAATATCTTCGCCAGTTTGATTTTCGCGAAGATTTTTGGCAATGATTGTCTGAATTTCGCGTATCTGTAGAGTGGTCATATCCCTTGATTTGATGCTTTTTACTTGTTTCTATGACTACTTGAAGCCTGGTACAGGGTTGCCAGATGACTAAACTTGCTTGTTGGTATTTGGATCCGTCAGACCGAGTCGTCAACCCGTGGAGGCTTGATTTTCTCTACGGCTGGATAATACCATTAGTCCTTTGCTTGTGG
>JAOBRC010225244.1:0-14735 GCA_027575255.1 Scolionema suvaense | reverse complement strand
AATGCTCATGCCCAGTCATTTTTCTGTGCGGAACAGAATCGTCAAAGCTGAAAGTTCTGTTTTGTGGAAACACGCCTGACAAAACATGTATTGTATAATTTTAATTATCTGAACAACTGTCACCCGAAAAATAAACCTGTATTAGGCCCTGGCCTTGGACAACTAGTCGTCTGTTTTTGTGAAACTTGTTTGCAAAACAGATATTTATAAAGCTGGAGGATGATATGAGGCTTCGACTTGGCAACGAGTATTGCTAAATCTTAGTTGGTCTACGTTCAATGAAGATGTTTATAGACTAGCAAAAGGAAGTGTAGCCAGGCCACAAAACGTATCAGCTCATTGGCGATCAAGTCATGAAAAGTTTGTGTCCTCACCAATGTGTGCACGAGTATGAGCAAAGGAAAGGAAAGCTAATTTACACACCAGTTTTAAAGAAAATGACCTTGTGTCTGAACGCAGCCTGCAATTTGTTTTTCAAAAGCTTGCATGTTGACGTTTGTTACGCAAACAGAAAACGAAGTCATGCATGCTCCATGAAATGTTAATGTTCTAGTAACAGTATTTTTATGACAGGAGTAGTAAACGGATTTTAACGAAGTCATCATTGAAGTTTAATTTGTGTTTTAAGATGATATTTCATGTATGTGTTCTATAGTTCCCGTTACTGATGTCAGTGCATTTACGTTTCTTTTTGGAGTAAGCTTTAACATTAGTGTACTGTTAATATTCGAGAATTTGCATGGCCAAGACTTGAGAACATGGATGGCATAGTAAATTTGAGAAGAGAAAGAGAGCTGCCGTAAGTGTTGTCTAAATAGAATAAGGCTCGAAATTTAGGTTTTTGAATGAAGTGTTGAAGCAATTTGAACATACTTTATATGCAGTTTGCGCAAATCCCGGACAAGAAGTATTGTGGAAATAAAAAGCCAACAGCGGAAATATAAAAAAAATGCAAACAAAAAGAATTGAGCCTTGTTGAGTCTGAGTGTTTTTCTTATAAATAAAAAGAACTTCATGGTCTTTGCTCTGAGTTTTATACTGTTTTATATCCCTCTCTTGTCAGCAAACAAAAACGAATAAAACCATTGGAAAGCGGTACAAAATAGACAAATAACATCAAAAGAAAGCTCAAAGAAAAGATAAGAAGTGGAAAAATCTTTGTAAAATATAAAATTGGATTTAATAGCTACGGGAGGACATTTATCTTGATTTTCATAAAAGGGAGGAGGGGTTATTATAAACTAAAATGAACTATGAAGAAAATTAACATTTGGCCTTAAAAGGGGGGTTAGTTGACTAAATTGAGGTGGGGCTCCTGTGAAGAATGCAAGTATTGAAGTAAAGCTCCTTGCTACTGCAACTGTCCCACAAAAGCCGAGTTAACATGTGATCTATCTTTAGGGCTTACCGCACTGTATGTAATGCAGTTAGACTGATGGTTGTTCCACATTGACTCAGGTTGTGCAAAGTGATACCTCAAGGGAAGAATGTTTTAGAAAATGAGAACCTTTTGTGAAGAAAGCGTGTCTTGAGAAGATATCAAAATAACTTTCAGAAATTTATGAAAAATGTGTCACTGTGAAAACTGCAAAATTTTTTTGATTGTGAAAATTAATTCCTGAGAAAATAGGCATGTAGAGAATATCATGAATATCATTTACTTAGAATTACCTGATATGGAGGGGTGTCAACGAAGTTAGGAGTGGTAAAAATTTTCCTTTTCCTCAAATGGGGGTCATTTTAAAGACTGTTGGGCCGGATCAAATCATGGTCAGCGGAGTAGAAACAAACATGGCCGACTCTCCAAAATCAAAGCAATCCACTGCTAAAACTTTCAAGATCTAATTCATGCATATATTCTCTTCTAAGCTGCGATTTACATTTACCTGTTATCTCATGGATGATAGCGAAGGTTTGAAGTCGAAAGATGACAGGTTTGAAGCAGGGATGCTTTGTTTGGCATGCATCTGCTTCACGCAGCGTGGTTTAACCACTGTAAACATTGCTGTGAGAGTCTTTGTTTTAGACTCAGTCAACCAGCTACGCAAACTGGCTTGTATTCTGCGAATCAACTGGCTGATCAAGTGCGCACATGAAAGAGAGGCTGTAATCCGGCCCAACAGTCTTTAAATAGGTGTAGGGAGTAAAACGTTTCAAAAACTGCAAGATGACCCTCCCCCTGTGCAGTTATGCACATAACAGTAGGAAGTCATAAGAACTGAAAAGCAATGATACTAGAAAGCTGGTATAAAAAGTATTAGAAAACATCACTAGAAAGCTGTAAGAACTAAAAAAAATGAGATAGCTACAAAGCAGTAAGAAGTTAAAAAAGTAACATTGGTAGAAACCTGCAAGAACTAGAAAAGAGATCAAATAATTACCTTTGCCACAAAGCCACAAGAACCAAAAAATAACATCGCTAAAAAGCTGTAAAAAGTTGAACAATTAACACTTGGATGTGGTCAAAATTTCAGAACTAGGAGGGGAAGGTGGATGATGATGTAGACTGGTATTTTCTAGAAAAGGTTCTCAAATGAAGCTAACCCTGTATGGAGTGAAGTCAAAGTGCCATCAATGATTTGTTTTGGTAATTATTTATTTAAGAATGCAATTTTTTGTGGGACATCGCTATGCTCAAAGTCTGTATCAGCATACATATAATGTATCCATGGGTGTCTGAGAGTAGAACTAAAAGGATTAAAAAAATCTTAAGAAAGCCATCAGAAAATTAAAAATTTACTTTGCTTGAAATCTGTAAAATCTAAAAAACAAGTGAAGATAATTACCAATGAAGTGGAAATAGTTAGAACTGGAATTACTAGTAGACAGAAAACTCTCCTGACATTTTTTAGCAACACCTGCAGTTATTGCATGTTTGTGACACAGCACAGTTGACTTTAAATAGGTTGTGGCATAGTGCAGGTGACTTTAAACAGGTTGTGGCAGAATGAGTTGCATGCACGTTTGATGAACATCATAGTTCATTGTTGTTCTTTCTCCTTTCAGCTGACGGGTCCATCGATGACACCAACTTTTAACGAGTACTCCGATAATAATATAGTCCTTACAGAACACATCTCACAGAGGTGGAAAAGTTTCTCAAAGTAAGTATAAAACATAATGAAGTCTTGAAGAAAAGCTCTGACCCCAAAACAATTTTGCACCATACTGGCTGGGAAACATGATCATGATAATCCTAAATATTAGGTCTAAACTTCATTGTTTATCTCTATAATAACTAAGTGTGCTTTGATGATATTATATCTCTCAAAAGATGGCCATCAGCTTCCTTTACTGCATGGTGAGCTGCTGAGATCGACATGAGGTTCATGAGGTTTCCATGACCAGCTAATCGATTGATATCAAGCTCAAAAGATCCATTAACCGTGTTATTATATTAGAGACGTTCAGGCCAAATTTGAAGGTTACACCCACTGGGGTTCCAGAGATATGGGCCAATTCTGGAAGGCCACCAGTGGCAAAATTTTCAAAAATCGTGATGTTTGCTCTTTTTTGCCTGAATTTTGATACAAATGCAGCAAAGATGGCAGTTTAAACACATAAAACACGTTTTTGGTTGCTTTAGGAACAATTTTTATGCAAAAATTGAGAAAAAAGATTTCTGAAAAGTTTGGTCCGAAAATCCGGCTGATGTCACAAAATGGTAATCAGCAATTTTTTACGTCACCTGACGGCTTAAAGGCGGTACTGCAGTATGTTCCTGGTAACTTTTATCCACATTGGAGCGGTTTAAGGTACTTTTTACTGGGGGGAGTAATCCCCCCCCCCTGTTCCGTAAATGTGCATCAAAAAAGCAGGAAACAGTGAGAAGAAGAAAGTAATGGCTTTAAAAGGTCAAATTTGGCTTGTTGAAAGTAAAATAATAACTTTCTGCATTTCACACCAATGGGTTTGGCATTTAGTAACTAGAAGTCAGTCATTGCCGTAGCATCGTTGTTAATTCGAAGAAGTTTGGGGTCAGAGTTTTTCTTTAGTAGTACTTTCAGAGTTCGGATTCACATGTGAAATTAGCTTATGCAGTTTTGATGCTATGCTTATGGATGTTTTCGAGGTGCGTTGTAAGCCCCAGTATTGGGTCCAGGGCCAAACCAAGGATGGACACCTTTTACACAGCAGATGCACATATCACGACCAATCATAATGGCCGCATGTGCTTTACCTCAGCATAACACGCACGGCACCACTGGGGGGGGGGGCTAGGGAGCGTGGCCCCCCCCCTCTTTTTTGCCAAATTATATATTTTTTTTTTTGATAGAGTTACTTGTTTTTCACAAGATTTTTTATATTCTTGATTTTAGCCCCCCAGTTTTAAATTCGTGGCGCCCTCCCTGCATAGGTACCCAATAATCAATAATAGGTTAAGAAGAGGAACAAGAAAATTTGTATTTGCAGCACCTGCAATCACAATTGCTTCCACTTCATTGATCATTGGAAACAAGTAACCGTTGCCACTTCATTAGACAAAGCAGTCACACTTTCACATTTTCCAGGAATCTCCATGTGAGGCAATATTGGAAATTACAGAGAATCAATGACCATAAAACAAAATTCCAAAGCCACGGTGCCTTTCCTTTCCACACTTTGAAGGGATAGTTGATGCAAAGTCCTGTGGACTGGTTTGAACTCGATTTCGAGAATCTCCCCGGCAGAAAGGGGGGAGGACACTATGATAATAAGGCAATTGCTTGTGAAAACTTTCCGGTGTCCGCGTAAAATTTCAATGCCGATTTTGCACGTTAGTGATAGCTTTCATACTACAGCACGGAAGGACAGACAACTGGTTCGGCTTTAAAACAAACGTTGAGTTGGGAAGGGATAATACAAATCTTGCTTTCTGCGTATTTTGGCAGAGGAACACGTTGAACAAATACTACTGAAGTCTCTGTGCAGCGTATAATGTTGCTCAGTGTTGCAACAAGATCTCATATATCTGCTTGAAGAGAAAGATTAAACATTAGAGTGCTCTTCTGTCTAGATATTCTTGCTGATCAATGCACTCTGAGACAAACGCAGTGGACCCACGTTAATACATCCATACATTAATGCTTTGCATTTTTTTCACAACTTAGGCTTAGTCAGCGTTACAAAATGGCAAAAAACGATATTGGCTTTGCAAATTGCGAATTGCGAAGCAGAAATTCGAACCCTGACTTTGGAGGGTTTTGCAAAGATTTGATCAGGACTGTAATTATTTGTAGAATGAAAAATTCTGAACTTCACATGGAAGTATTTCCATGATAGCAGATGCAGCAACGAAATTTCAGATTCTGACTTCTTGAAGACATTGGCTCATTTTTGACCAGTCAACTCAAAACATTAATACTCAATCAACGCTTCGGGGCACCGTTCTTGAGCTAGGTTGACTCTAGACTCTTTGACTATTGACTCTTGTATCAATATATGTATTTCATCATTTCTCAGTCAGTACCTTAATTCTTATCATTGAGTATTATTTTGCTATACTTCAGTCACGTGGATTTCAAAATTTTCTTCTACTTTATATTCTGATGTATCTTGGGTTGAAATGTGAACTCCGAAAATGACTGCTGAGATAGCAAAAGACATGCCAATATAAACCAAGTGCCTTATTGCCTTAAAGTATGACATGACTTGATGTTTAAATATACCTAAGCTATATGTACCAGAAAACTGACAACCCTTGGTAATTGTGTTGTGCTTGATAGTTGTAATAATTAAAAAAGGAGCAACTTTTACCACTAATATTTGTTCATTCTTTACAGGGGTGATGTTGTAATTGTCAGATCTCCATTGGAGCCAACGAACATGGTTTGCAAGCGTATATGTGCTCTGGTAAGGATGAGCAGTTCCCTTGCTTCATTTTTTTATGCACAGCGTGGGGCCCGCGTAATGCTTTTGAATCTATTATCATAGTCACAAGTCCTGGTGCACAGCTGGTTACCATGCACTTCTTGATTTCATAACTTACTGCTCGCAGTTATCTCAACATCGTTCTATGGTGTAAATCTCCTCCCAATTTTTACTTGCCCTATCACAGTGTTAGTTTCTTTGATCTTTACAGGGCCATACCAAGCTCATGCTGTCTTTTCTACTGACAGAACTTACCCCTGAAAATATGAGAGACCGGCTGCTGTTTGGCCCTCGCTGGAGTTGTCCGACTCCTCAATTGAATTAGTATTGAAGTATTTTCTCAAAACCCCATAATAGCGTATAGGAGAACTCGCAATTTGAAAGATATTTTAGTCTGTGCAAAACTTTCAGATTTGAATCAAACTCGTTCATTAGGCTGTAGGGATTGCCGGGGTAGGCGTGACTGTGCAGTGTGTCATCTTATTGAAGAAAGCAGCTCTTTTGTTGATCATATGCAAAATAAAACGTACAAAATAAAGCATGGGCCTTTACATTGTAACTCAACCAACGTGGTGTATCTCTTAGAATGTCGATCGTGTGGCAAGCAGTATGTTGGGAACTGTACCACTTCATTTAGAAAGCGTGTTAATAATTGTAAAGCACAGCATAGGAACGACATGACCAGAAAACAGAATGGCTCTTTAAATAATGGAAGGCCAATTCCACAAGCGAGTCTTCATGAACATTTCCAACAAGCGGATCACAACGGTTTTGTAGATTGGTCTTTCAAATTTATTGACACAGGTAGAACTTGTGATATTACTCGAAAAAAAGAAGCATACTGGCAAGAAACACTGAACTCCTTTACCTCAAATGGCCTAAACGAACGTGAAGTTCCAGTATAATGGCTAAGAGCTGCATTAGTCACACTGCCTGTTAATGTACTGTGGATCAAGGCTGCTTGTACCGACGGTCTCGTCTACGGGCTTGAGACTATGGGCTCCAGGTAACTGTGCTTTCCTTCGTGTTTCGTACTGTGGATCAAGGCTGATTGTACCGATGGTCTCATCTACGGGCTTGAGACTATGGGCTCCAGGTAACTGTGCTTTCCTTCGTGTTTCGTGCGTGGTCAGCGGTGAAGTTGTCGCTGTTATGGCTAGTTGCTAAAGTCTTAGCTTCGAGACTGCTACGAGGATAGCATTGAAGTATGGGGTAAAGCAAACTTGATCCACCTCATTAGCATGAAATAGTCTTGTCCATTTGGTTTTTTATAATTTTTAAGTTTTTTATGATTTCTTATGTGTTATGATTCCTGTCCTGTAGACATATGTACATATTTTAAAAGCGTCTTATTTTTTATCTGTTTTTTTAATTTTTTACTTAAATTCTATTTATTGTTGTATATATGTTGAGGAATAGAAATTTGTATTTGGCTCACATGTGAGTTTTAAATTTTATATATTGATGGAGTATTGGTTTTTGTTTGTGAGATTCTATGTAGACTTGTACCTTTTTATATTTTTTTATACAATAAAGATTTTTACGAGATTTTGCCTTCTCTCAATGTTTTATGCTAAAAAGAGTTTTGTTTTAAATTATTCTCCTTTTTGTTTCTTTCTTTATTTATTTATTTACTTTTTTATTTTTCTCTCTCTCTTTTGTGGACAGTGTCTTTTTTTGTTCTTTTCAGTCAGTCGTTCTCAACAGCTCACTTAGTGTCTCTCTGATTCTAGATTTTTACCCCAATTTATTGATCCCTCTGTAGGCTTTTAGTACTTGCACCTCATCTCCCATTAGAAGAAATCAGACTTTTATCTCTTATGTGTTTGCATGATGTATTTTTAAGACTAGGGCTTGAGGTAATGTATATTGCAGGATCGGTAAACTTTTTGTACGCCTTGAAGAGTAAGAACTCGAGCTGGTAGCGCAAGTACTGTGTGTTTTTACTTGCATATATCATTTTAACACCATTTTAATCTTTGTTTTTACCTGAATATATATATACTGTAATGCCTCGAATAAGCGCCCCCTCAAATAAGCGCCCACCCTGGAAGTGAAAATATAAATAAGCGCCCACCCTCGAATAATTGCCCACCCTTCGAATAAGCGCCCATCCTTATGTCTTCAGAAACCAGCGCTAATTCGAATTTTTGACTAGAAAGTAATTGAAAGACGACTTAGCAAGAAATATTGAATAAATACGACAGTTTATTTTAGTTTTCGTGCTTGTTTTTATCATTTTCATCATAAGAAGATGGGAAGTTTTTCCCTTTTTAAATTACTAGTAAATCTGCTTTTTATATAAGGGCCCCCCTCGAGTACCCACCCACCTAAAAGCTCCAAAAATTAAATAAGCGCCCCGAGGCATTAGGGTATATGTGTGTACTTGGTGTGCGATTTCTCTTGATATACCATTAGATGAAGTGACAGCCACTCCTTGCATTGATATGCTATCTTACTTTGAGTGGCATGTTTTGGTTCGATTAACTTAACTTCTGAATGTTTTGTTTTTCTATGCCTCAATTCCTCAGTTTTTCCTGAAATGCTCACTCGGTGGTGAAATTCTTGCCTGTTACAGGATCGTTGAAGTTTCCTCCATTTTTCTGTCCTCAAGAGATTGTTTTTTAGTCTTACGATGATGTCCTCCTGAGTTGGTAATTTTTCCTTTACATTTGCAGCGCCATAATGTGCAGAGGGGTCTCAATACCCCCCCTTGCCCCGTTCTTGTTCAGTCCCCTCCCCCTTTAGAATTTATCCAAGCTCCTGTCCCCATGCGCATGCATTCACATATCAAAGAAAAATGAATAATGAACTTCAATTGTAGTGTTTACTGGATGAGAATGCTATGTAATCAAGACACTATTTAGAGGGATTTTTAGTGCATTAAATGCATTGACTACGCAAATGATTGATTATGCCATTCATAATACTGAACCTGTGATTTCCTCATGGCGAGAATCCAGTAAGAACATGACACTGCAACCATTTCCTCTTCAGCATCCATCCCCACCATTTCTACCCAATTCCCCTACCTTTTGTCCATCCCCATCCTTCCTACAGAAACTTTCTCATTCGTCTACCTGTTTCTGAAAAGAGGGGTTCCCACAGTGAGCACTGTTGATGACAGAACTTGTCATACGTCTTTACAAGCAAAGCTGTTAAAAGGATCGCAAGTGTGCTGTTGTCCAACTCTATTTTTATTTTCTTGTTCTCTACTGAGCACTTCCTCTGCAGCTGCTCTAGTCATGTAGCATCATATAATTTTGCGCAATGCTTCTGTTGGATCACCAATTCCATGAAGGGCTTCTGTTAATTTTTTTCCTGTGTTGTGTTCGAAGCAATGAGTGAAGGTGAAGGGTTATTTGAGGCAGTGCGCAAGAAAGCTGCGGAAAAGCACCATTTTTCATCTCACTCCTTTTTTGTGCATGCTTTGTTATGCTATTTCAAACGATGCTCACTATTTGTTGATCCTGTGCAATTGTGATTATTGAGAAAGTACTTCGGTTTCTGACCTGTAACCCGTATGAAGTCACTCGCTTTCACAGTGATAACCTTAACAGTATTTTAGAATAACCTGACCAAAATACAACTTCCGCTGTTCAGATCTCTCTCAGGCAAAAGCATATTATATGCTGGTGTTCAAACAGTTTAGGAGCAAACCGTAGTTCTTATCCAATATTTTTATGGTTAACTTAAACTGCTAAAGCAGTGGACACCAAGTCAAAGATTTATCCCTTTGGTGGACACACTGCCCTAACGTGACATCCCCCAACGGCTTGAACCGGAAGTTTTACAACGATTTTTACAATGTTGTGTGATTTCTCTTGATGATATACCATTTGATTTAGTGGCTGCCACACCTTGCATTGATATGCTATCTTACTTCAAGTGGCACGTTTTGGCTCGATTAACTTAACTTCTGAATGTTTTGTTTTTTCTGGACCTCAGTTCCTCAGTTTCACTGAAATATTCACTGGGTGGTGAAACTATTGCCTGCTAGACGATGATGCCCTCCTGAATTGGTTATTGGACTCCCGCTTTAGCGGAAGAGTCCTATAAAATGAGGTCTGTCCGTCACCAACGCATTTTCCCGGATAACCGCTTAGTGAATTTTTCTGAAATTTGGTGTGAGGGTGAAAATCTGTAATTGAGGAAAAGTGATGGAGCCGGAATTTTGAAAATAAATTTTGTTCGGCTAGCAGGTGGCAATTTATGCCCAAAAATGGCTATTTTTAGTGTTTTTTAAGAATATTTCGCAATCTGTTCATTACTTTTTTGTAGTTTTTGGTGTGAAACTGCAGGGCAATAGTAGTTATGCTGTGGACAATGTGTCATATCTGGGAAAACTCTCGCTCGGCTTGCAGGTGGCAATTTATACACGTCCAAAAATGGTGTTTTTCATGTTTTTTTCCAAATAAGTCAAGAACTGTTGATCCGATTCTAGTCATTTTTCATGTGAATATTGGGGGCGACTGTACCCATGTTTTGAACCATATGCCATGTCTCCTGAAAAGGTCGTTTGACTTGCGGGTGGCAATTTATGTCAAAAAATGGGGATTTTCAGAGTTTTTTCCATGCAAGTCATGAACAGTTAATCGGTGTATTGTTGTTTTTGGTATGAATATTTAAGGCAACTGTACGCATATTGTGAACCATTTGCCATGCCTCCGGACAGTCTCGTTTGGCTTGCAGGTGGCAATTTAGGAAAGAAAATGGTGTTTTTCATATTTTTTCCAAATAAGTCAAAAACTGTTCGTCCGATTCTTTTCATTTTTGGTGGGAATGTTAGGAGCAGCTCTATGGATATTTTCAACCATATGCCATGTCTCCTGAAAAGCTCGTTTGGCTTGCGGGTGGCAATTTACGTCCAAAAATGGCGATTTTCAGGGGGGTTTCCACTGATTTTATGAACGGGTAATCTGTTTAGTGTTATTTTTCGTGTGAATATTTTGGGCAACTGTACACATGTTATGAACCATTTGCCATGTTTCCCAACTGTCTCGTTTGGCTTGCAGGTGGCAATTTACGTAAAAAAATGCCGTTTTTCGTGTTTTCTTCCAAATAAGTCAAGAAATGTTAATCTGATCCTTGTCATTTTTAGTGTGAATATTCGGGGACAACAACTCTACACATGTGTTGAATCATATGCCCATGCATCCTGCCTAACTGATTTGGCTTGCAGGTGGCAATTTACGCCCAAAGTGGTTGTTTTGGAGGGTTTGTTTCCAAATGTATCATGAACATTTCATCTGTTTTTTGTCAGTTTCGGTGTGATTCATAGGAGCCTTTCTGTGTATGTTATGAATCATGTTCCTTGTCCGCGGAAGATCTCGTTAGGCTTGCGAGTGGTAATTTACACCAGAAAATGGCTACTTTCAGGGCTTTTCCAAATGTGTGAACAAGGTGTTAAGTTTTCATTTTTGCCGTGGATCTGAGGGGCAACAAATCATACGTTATGATTCATGCTTCGTATCTTGGGAATATGTTGTTGTTCAGCATGCGGGTGGCAACTTATCTCAATAATGGCTGTTTTAGGGTTTTTTCATAATGTTTCAAGAATGCCTGATAGCATTTTTGTTATCTGTGGTGCAAATCCTATGCGTTACCTGTTATTCTCTCCTTTGATATGACGCGCAGATTCTCAATTAAGTTTGCGGGAATCCACTAATTATGTGACTTGTTTTTCTGTACATTAGCAGCTCCACAATGTGAGGGGTCCCATTCCCCCCTTCTAAAATTTGTCCTAGCTCCAATGCACATGCATTCAGGCAAAAAAACTTCTATACTCACAAACAATACTCGAAAATAAAGTTAGATCCACAAATATCCGCGAATAAAGTTTATGACTATGCATAAGTTTCCTGAACCATTCTTCACTCTCTCTGGCTGATACTGCAGATCACTCATGATGTCAAGAACAGAGAATAGTATAAGTAATGTTCGAACTGTGCATTTCATGCTCCTTTTGATTGCTGTTCACCTGCTAGGTATTGCCGATGCTCAGCCATTATGCACTTTTGAATGAAACTCTTTGGGCTCATTGATGCCACTCATGTTTGGCATCTGTTGCATCTGATTAGGCCGCGTAAACTTGATTTTATATTTTGCATAGATTTGCATACACCTGACGGGGAAGGCAGTTTTTGACCACTAAAATTAGCATGAGCGCGGTATTTTTCTTCTGCATTTTTGCATGTAGATAAGTGCATGGCGTGCAAGTCTCACTTTCCACCTTCCTTTTAGTACAGCATCTTGTCACATATTCACAACACAGGTCTTTGATTGCCAAATAAAATTGTTACAGCAACTACTTCTTTTATAGCTTTAGTATATGAACTCTTCAATGACATTCAAATTCACTGCTGTTTAAGATGATGGCGGGCTTGAACTCTAAAACGCAAACGGAATGCGTGCAGGGGCAAACGACAACATCACAACTTGCAAACACTAGCAATTTGTGGGGAAAAAAGGACCTTATGCTGAAACCATGCCCAAAAATTGCACAATGCGGCTATTTTTGACATGTGGGCGCCTACACAAAACAGCAGATCAATTTTGCGTGGCCTTAGTTGCATGGAGGTCTTCTTGGCTTCTGATTGTGTTACAGGAGACTCATTTGCATTATTCGATGCTTGGCATGAGGAAGTTGTAAAAGTTTCGGTGAGAAGTATGGTCACTTTGATTCATATTACCTTTGCTTTGGAGTTATTATTTGCTCCCATAATGGCATATATCATTTGAGGAACAATTCCTCTGCATTCAGTAGAAAATTAAGGAATGTCTTGCCTTCTGCGAGCAAATTATCTGCAGCATCATCAATCTCGCGGCTTTCGCTCGTTTAAGTGGTCTTTACTAAACAAAACTTTGTGCAGAAATTATTGTTCCGAGGCAGAGAACGACAGCTGTTGGTGCTAGAGTTTAGGTGGGCCGAAAACAATTTGAGCGATGCTACATTTATCTCATTGTGTTTGTTTGTTGTGACCCATTTTGTATCAACCGTATGTAATTTGGGAAGAAACGCTGTACATACTGAACAACTCACATGGCACTAAAAAACTTCAGTATTTTTTCAAGGTACACAGCCTCCACATGAAGGACATTGAAAAGTTTTTGCACATGTTCTCAGTAGGTCAAAAACTTTGGTTTTGTGTTTTTCATTGTCTTTTTGTGTGACATCATAACTGGTGTACATGGCATTCTATGGCTTTATTTCCCGCTACAAAACTTTCTACTATAATCATATTAGTCAGCAAGGAAAACATCTTCCTCATATTATTGCTCTTTTCTTCATAATAAACGACTTCATATCAGCTATTTTTCCTGCTGTACCACCTTAATGCTCAATTCTTGAATTTCGTTATGCACCCCTTAATTCAGATCCTAGTCAAACCCTTATAGTTTTGATGTGTCAAAAAACATAAATAAAAGTATAAAATTATACATGAAGATTGAGTTATAACAGTTTGCGGCCCTTATTGCGGTTGTTTCCGTTGGAAGGAACTAATTTTACTGAAACATTTGCATTTATTTTCAGATGCCTATCGGATACCGCCCCTTTAAGAATCAAGTGAATTTTGCAACCTAGAAATATTACTGTTTGTTTCCTAACAGAGTCAAACATACTGACACTCGTGAATCTGAAGACAATTGTAATAGAGATCGCTACAGTATTACAACAGTTATTTGATGCACAGTTGTATTATGACTTGATGCATTATGTTTTCACACACTTTCTATATTTTAGAATCCCAATAAGATCTTTTTCTAGCAAAATCTCCAAAATGTTTGCGAAACATTTCCTACCATTGGTGCTTGGTTTCTTATAAATACAAAATGCGTTTATAAGCTGCTCGATGTACCGTATGCATCATAAGCGATGAAATGTCTCCAACACTTCTAAAGATTCGTGAAATATGATTTGTCTATCTCATTTACTATTGGAGGAACATATACTAGGCAAAAGTAGCGAGTGCTCATTTTCAGCATACAGTTCGATAAGATGGGAAAGAAATCCAAGCTGACTATCAAGGAAGAAGAGAAACTGGCAGATGAAGTTCGAAAATTTCGCGTGTTTTACAGTTACTCCCCATCCATGAAGCATCGTAAAAATGAACAAATAGTGCAAAATGCTTAGGAAGGTGATGCTATTGTTCAACTGTCACTTCTGTGTGTACCTTCACTATCAGTAAAATTAGCCATTATTCAAGGGGTTTAGAAAATTAAGCGGTTATTCAGTTGAAAAAGTTATGTAAAGTTCTAGACATGATTTGTGGTTATTGATAATGGCCACAATTTTGCTGGCCACGGTTTGCCGACTTTACCGAAAAAATAACAGCTAGAATGATCTAAGGGGATATAGCATTGGTCAAAACTTTTAGCCATTTGTTGGATACTGGACACTGGGAACACATTTTGTGATCTTATTATATAAGATGCAGAATTTCATGCTCTACACTACGGTAAAATCCTCATTCCGAAGTGATTTGTAGTTCTGTTTAACATTTCGGCTACTTTGCGCCTCATTGTTTCACATAATTGTACCTATCACTCTTGTTTTGTGTGGCCTGCCTACCTTTGCAGACATCATCATTTTCGTTGAACAGCATGAGTGTGTCATCAGACGCATGTTAATGAGTTTTGACTGCTCTGATTGTTTCTTTGGATGAAGGGCGCGGTTTCGCAAGAAAACGTGCGGAATGGATTATCTCAGAATGACAGAATGCAGAAACCGGAAGATCGAGGCTTTCATATTTTGACTTTAAATTCCTTCGTAGTTAAGAGTGGAACTTCGTGAATGACACACAACAGTTCTCTACAAAGCTGTGTTCTAGTTTGGATATTATGAGCTTTCAAAAAGGAGCAAAGGCTGATATGTATATCAAATA
>JAOBRC010225133.1:0-12316 GCA_027575255.1 Scolionema suvaense | reverse complement strand
CCCTAAATCCCCCCCCCCCCCCCCCAACCGAAAATGAACATCGGACTGCGTAAACTTCCGCGAAATCTTATTTTGAAAAAAAAGTTGCAAGATAAACTTTTGCGTGCGGACGCTTCTGAACTTTTTCGCGAGATAAACTTTCACGAAACAGACCCAAACTCGCGAAAGTTTCTACGAATAAAGTAGAGCATTTTCGGCTCAGATTTCCTCTTGTGGTTTCCTGACTGTTCTGAAAGAGATTATGAGCATGGTATGCTTGGCTCTTCATCTTCCAGGATTCTAAACCACGAGTTGGTTGTTAACACGACTGTCTACCCATTTCACCACGTTTCTTGTCTCGATGTTTTGAGGTCTGTTATCCACCTTGCTCTGTCCAGGATCTGCCTTCGCCCCTGTTTTGTAGAACATCGATTACTCATCACTCTTGTTTTTTTAGTTGATCTGATTTACCCGTTAAGATGGACATGTTATTTTCTCGCTCAGCTGCTTCTTGCATTGTTTCCATTTTTTGCTCTGTGCTGTTTCAGAGTAACTTCCTTTCAGTTCTTTTGCCTGTAGAATTTTCTTCTTGTACTTTGAAGGATCATGTGCTTTACAGTGACTAATTGATTCTTTTTTATGTTCGAGCTTTTGTTTTTTATTATACAGTATCTGTTTATTGTGACGTTGTTGTAAATGGTCAAGTATTGTGTTCGTTTGTTTTGCTCTAAACGAGTCTGTTGTTTTGAAGGCGCTTGAGGATTTATGTAGTCGCCGCATTTTTCAAACAGGTGGAGAAAAAAGCAGAAAATACAAAAGCAAGTCTAGCTCATGTCTTTTTTTTTAGATAGTATATTACGATCTGTTAAATCATCTGTTCTAACATTTTGAGCTATGGCCTACGATCGATGACCTTTCACCTGGCTGCACACTGTCTATGGTGGCAGGTCTTCGGCATTGTCTAATATTCGTTGTGTTTAGCTCTTCTTTCCCTCTCTTCAGTCACGTGATTTGTCGGGTCAATGCCAGTACTTTGACAGTTTGTTTTGATGCTGCCAAGCAGGAAGGCGTGGCATGCTTATGTAAGTTTAAGTTCTTGATAATGCAACGTTTCGTCTACAGTCACCGAAAAATTAATTTAAAATTGCTGAACAATTTTATTTGGGTGGTGAAACGAATCAATGGCAGCACATGTTTCCATTAAACGGAGATACCTTGAAAGACTGCATTGAAGCTATTGACATGTAGATTTCTGACTTTTTCTGTTTGGGATATAGTAAGAATAATTGTATTTGAGCTATCAAGGAGTGGTTTTCCCAATTTTGGGTGTTATTTATATCAATCCCAGTGCCCAATTTCTTTAAAAGTTGCGAAACGGCGATCTGAAATTATGTGTGACGGAAAATACGGATTGGTTTTTATGTGCGACGGAAAATACGGATTGGTTTTTATATGCGACGGAAAATACGGATTGGTTTTAAAAAAAAGGTGTGCTTATCAAGCAGCACTCTGGTTCAGATGGAAAATCAAGACACAGAGGTCCCTGCACAACTTTTTTGTTTTTTGTTTTTTGTTTTTTTTCATCGGAAGAGTCCTTGACGTCTATCTGTCCATCTCTTCGTCACTAACATTTTCTGGGGCAACCACGCCGTGAATTTTTCCAAAACTTTGCATTGTAAATGTGGATCAATCATCGAAACAAAGTGATTTGTGATGGATTTTTGAGAGAAGAAATGTTTGTTCTGCTTGCAGGTGGCAACTTACATGAATTACCATAAATTTGGAACTGTTAGATTTCGGAGGAAAAAAATCCCAATTTCAGTCACTTTGGGACAAAGTTCAAGAAATTTACGACATTTTGGATGTCAATTAATCAAAACTGATTGCATATTTCAACAAACATGTTACCTTTTTTGTCGTGACTGGTAAAAAATGAATTACAAGAGCCTCATTCTTGGAAAATTTTAATCAAACAGGTATTTTTAAACCCGTAGAACGATCGTGAAACCCCGTATCCAGGTGTCGAAATTGTTAGCTGTAAATGAAGATTGTTAAAATGTTAAAACAAGTTATTACGCAATTTTTAAATGCATTGTTTGCATATCTGTTGAAAAGTTCAGAGAGGGATGCATGTCTTTTATGAATGAAATTTGTCCCATTTTACAAAAAATGGAAGAAAATATGGTCTCGAAAAATTTCGGACACTTTAAATTCCGGTCACGAAAAACTTTGGACTTTTTTAATTTCGAACTAGCTTTCGTCCGAAATTTAAAACGTTCGAAATTTGTGGCAATTAATGTATGCACTGTAATGGCCATTTTTAAGGTTTTTCTAAGATATTCCAAGATTCATTACTTTTTTTAATTTTTTGGCGTGAAACTAAAGAAAGAAATAACAGTTATGTTATAGACCGTGTGTCAAATCTGAGAAAATTCTCGTTCAGCTTGAGGGTGGCAATTAAAGGTCAAAAGTAGCCATTTGCAAAGTTATTTCGAAAATGGTTCAAGAACATTTCATAACTTTTTCGTAAATTTTGGTCTGAATCTTAGGAGCAACGCTACGCATGTTGCGAACTATACTTCAAATCTGGGGAAATTCTTCTTGGGCTTGGGGGTTGCAATTTACACTCGAAAATAACTATTCTCAGGTTTTTCTAATGCTTCATCGGTTTTTTGTATTCTTTGGCGTGCGGCTTTAATGTTATGGTTTTTAAGGCATGCCTGGGAATACTGTAGTTCGGCTTCGGTGGTCATTTTTGTATCCAAAAATGGCAAATTTAAGTGTTCAAAATATTTCCAGAATGCTGCATTGATTTTTCATTGTAATTTTCGGTGTGAACCATTAGGCCATTTCCACAGAGCGGAATTTTCCGCGTGGAAAAATGACTGAGCAAGCACCTTTCAAGAAAGGAATGCAATTCAAGCAGAATTCCGCTTCCTCTAGAAATTTGAAGTCAGTTCAACTTTCTAGCGGAATCTGAGTTTGAGTGAAATTCCGGTTCGAGCAAAAATTCCGCGCTGTGGAAACCCACCTTTAAGCGCAACACTTCTTCTTCTTCAGTTATCAAGCAGGTGTTATCAAGCAGTACCCAAATTCTCAAAAATTTGTTCCGCAAAAATTAATTACCTTTGGGTAATTGGATTATCGGGTTGCCCGTTGTAACTAATATTGCGTACAGACAACCAACTATTCTTACTTCCTAACTCAAACACCAACTCATACAGACTCTTTATATCTTTAACATTGACTGAGAAAAAATAAAAGAAAAAATTGACCAGGTGAATAACCGCTCAGAAATGCAAAACCTCGAGCATTGCTCTCTCGAACTTCGGCTCTTTTTATAGCATCTCTTAGAATAGTAATCAAGGGACAAACCAAATGAAAAGCCTGCAGTGCTCTTCTATGACTGACCTTAATTGCCTTTGGTAATTAAAGTATTACCTATGAATCCAACATAAGGGTCAAAAATGAAATTCAACATATCAGCAGAACATAAAAACGGATGAAGTTTGCTCCTTGTTTTAGGTGAAAAGCTTCTAGTCCAAATACGGATTTAGGTGGAAACCTAAAATTTGGGTACGTACACATGTTTTTTAGGCATAGCCATATTCATCATGATGTATAGATTGAGAAACAAGGGAGTGCCGTGCCCCACACCTTGGACATTTTCGATAGAGGGGACATAATCCATAATGGCGGATTTTCGCGAAGATCTCATCAGACCAAAAAGTTGAGGATTTCCAAAAGTGGTCATGTTAAATATCATTAGATTCCGAATTTGACGCTGAACATTAATTTGAAAGGAATCATGTGCTCTAAAATGCCCGATTTTAGGCTTTCAACAAAAAACGTAGAGAGCTTTCTCACTATATTATAAGGAAGAAAAGTGCAATTTCTTTACTTTGAAACATTTGAGTGCCACCCCTGCTACCTGGGACATTTTCCAATTTCAGTAAATCCATAAAGACGGATTGTATGTAAACCTCCATAGAAAAGAATTCTGTGTTCCCCAAACAACTTTAATTTGAAATATACTAATATTAATCCATGGCAATACTAATTTCATGCTGAGCAATTCTGCAGAAGGATCTGTACTTCAGAAATGTCAGAAATGCAATGTTTTGAAGTTATGGACCAGCAATGACCCTACTAATTGCCAAAATTAGCAGTTAATTCACATGTATGTCAAGGACATGGCAAATCAAGACTAGTAGGCTTATGAAATAATTGCTTATGTAACTTGTATATATGTAATACGTCATTGATTAACTATTGTTGATTTATAGAAACCTACTTCAATTGACCAGCAAGTTACTTTCTCTACACCTTCCGACTAAAGTTAAAAAAAATAAAAAAATAACCACAACCAACCATTGTCTATTCCACATGAGGAAAACTGTCAAATACTGCCTCATCTCTGCCTGTTATCTGTGGGTAAAATGTGAAGTCAGTGACTTAGAAGAGATGCTTATGGATCATAGTGAAAGATATTTGAAGAACTTGTAAGAAATGCTATTTCGGAAATGACTGATTCCGCATGCCTAGGGCCCTTCGTCGAGAAGACTTCTATGAAAGGTCGCACTACCAAGTCCTTGATAGACAATCTCGTTAGACACGCCCTCATCTGCTCCCAGTTTGTGTAGATGAAGGGGGAAAGCCACTGCACTGGACTGATGTTGCGAGTATGTTGCTAAACTTTTTTTAAGCAGGGCATCAAAATTATGCAAGTATCGGTCTTTCTCTTTGAGTAATATGTCAGAGCTCCCGGCTGAAACACTAGAGGTTTATGAAAGGAGAGCATGCAATGGGGCTCAAGGAGGTGCTGGAAAAAAGTGTGGTTAGATACGTGCATTGAGACTGCAATCATGAAGTAAGGAAGAGGTCCCACCAAATGTTGTCAAGAAATGGTTCAACAGCTTGCATGCATACACACAAATTCAAAAGTAACTGCATGATACCAAATAGTGGAACACATAGCAAGGAGAAAAGTATCACAAGGAGAAAACTAATGTTCGCAGTAAGCAAAGTCTCCCTCCCCTCCCCACCCCTACCTAAAGCCTGTTTGGATGCTCCTCTACACATCAAACTTGCAATGATCATAGTATAGGCAATGAACTTTTGTTTTACGTCAACGAAGTACCTACCTCCTCATTAATTATTCATGACGTCAATATTTTAGATATTTTGGCCAATATTTTGGACATCAAAAATATAAATATTTTCTTACGTATTTGTTCTAGATATATATTTAGGTCAAAAACACCTGAAACATGCATTTTAGTGTCTATTTTGTCTTAGCTAACCTGGTCTGAAAACCGCTATTTTATTTAACCCTATCCTAAACGGGCTTTTTTGGATTAGTGAAAGGCGGGGGGGATTTTTTGCCCACCGGTCCTAACTTCCGTTTTCGAGTAGCTATGAAGGTAAAACTTAGTAGGAAGTTCCTTTTACCTTAACCCTATACAACCTGGGTGTCGTACAACACCAAAAAGCCCAGGTTGAATAGGGTTAAAAGATCTTACAATTGTTTCTGGTCCCAGGCTCCCTGAGATATGACGTCGTATGTTACCATGGGTTGAATAGCCAATGCTTTGCCCATGTTTTTGTCCGTAAAAACCCAAAACGTGGGTCAAATTCGATGAAATTTGTTTTTATTGCGTTCGTTTTAATGTTTTGCATTGTATTTTAAGCATCAAAAGTATATTCCATGAGTTCGATGTGGATTTTTTCAAATTTTAAATTTTGGAGAATTTTCGACCCTTTTTGAAACCTGGCCCAAATCACATGACCTGCTGACCCAAAACATGTCAAGTTTGGTGACAATACGCAATGTTAGATATAAAGAACGTTTCCAAAAAAAAATGTTTTTTACCGCATTTGACCCTGCGGGCAAAAAGCGCCCCCCCCCCCCACACCTGGGATAGGGTTGACATAAACTTTGGTATTACCCTCCAATAAAAATCCCATATCTCAAAAACTATCAAGTTTGGAACCTTCAAACTTTCACCCAACCTGTCTTATAATTATATTGAAAGCCACAAAGTTTCTGTGCCTTTGCTTTTGTTGTTTAAATGCTATTAGAACTTTTCTAGTAAGGGGAGCAAATATGCCCAACCCCAGTCCAAAGTTTGAAGCATTGGACATGAACAGGTGAAGAAGTTTGGAAGTTAATTAACAGAACAATATGCTCTTTTCAAGAAGAATGTGAACACCATGAGCCTGGGGGGAAATGGTGGAAGTTGATGAAGTTTATAATACTGAGCTCATTTATTAAAGAGTTGCGTTTTTGTCGAATATGAACAGAATAACAGGAGGACGTACTGAGCTATGAACACTCACCAGTTCTCTCGACTCTATTTGATGCTAGTTGAGAGATGAGACATGAACAATCAAGATGGCACTACAAGTTGCGATTCCTGTACACTTCAGCTTGAATCAGATGTTACGCACATTGACGGATGTCTTCAGCAGTGGGCACCATGGCTATTTAATGGCATAATTCAGTGCCTGGCCAAAGCTCTCCACAATACTGTGTTCCGATTGCATGTCACCTGACATTTGACAGATACTAAAATACTCCATCAAGACCAAGACTAGAGCTCAGAAAACGAGTGGATTGGCTATAAGTCATCCTTTCACCCTGGAAACACCGCTCCTGAACAAAAGAAATTGCCTAGACATCCAAGAAATAAGATTCTAATAATTGACATAATTTTTCAATACCTGATACAACTGTTGAAAGCATCAGTCTGCAAGAATATAATATCATTGCATTTTCCGACCCAAATCTAATTCAAGCTCAGATTGCATGAAGAGGCCACCCACCCTGCAGGCATCCTGCTTTGAGAACAGGTCTAGTAAAGGCAGCACTTTTAAACAATGAACCAATTTGTATTGATTGCATGTTCTGGCACAGTTAGGATGAAGATAAGAGAAACAAAATTTAAAACTGTAATAAGTCCATTTTTTTTCAAAATTGATTTAATCATTTTTAGTTAGATTCACACCTGAGTTTCCTTTGAAGCATAAATCGTGCACTAAAACACTTTTAAAACTGATTTTAATCATAAGAATCATTGAAAAAGTGTCTACGTTTTGCACGATAAACAGTCATAAGTTCACAATTCTCAGATTTGATGGAATTATGACACCATAAAATAGCAAGAATAAACAAAACACCTAGTTACCGGCAGCTAATACTGTAATACGTCTGGACGTATTACTGTTTACCATGCCGGAAATTTGAGGTATTTGAGTTTTTCCAGCAACTTAATTAAGCGGTATTTCAGGCTTTTTGGCCTATTTTTAGTCACAAGGAGCATAATCGGCAAGTTTCCATTGTAAATTGAAGAAACTATCTGAAAGATTTACAAAAAACTTCTCACTAGCGGCTGAAATACTGTATTCACTAACATAGAAATAAAGCAGATCTATGCTTTAAAATATCATTTTTTCAAACATGCTTATCGGACTTACAAATTTCAATTTCATCGACGAAATGGCTTATGCCCCAGATGCTTCCTAAAATCGTCCGTAGCTCCTGAAGGTAGTTTAATACATGTGCAGCAGTTCAGAACCCTGCTCAAACATGCGCTCGTTATCGTGCACAGTTGTCTCGCATAAAGTTTTCTTCGTGATATGCGAATACATCCTTCAAAAAAGAGAGACAGTCACATTTGGGTGAGTAAGTACCTCTTGCATATGTGCGCTTGTGCACTTAATGTACCTCTGTCCTATGGCTGGAGCAAGTAACATATGGACAAGTACAGCGGTCTGCAGCTGCAATTGGCTAGCAGAAATATTTTTCTGGCTGATTCACGGCATGATTCGTGAACAGCAATTTAACTCCGATAAGATTTGGGGTAAGTTTCTTTTGAAACTCCAATAAAATGACCAATCGAAAGTCGATTGTTGTTTTCCTTATATTTTACCTTCAACGTGTTTTCCATTTCAATTTCTGCCACGTCCTTCAGTATATGGACAGTCGCTGCAGAGAGCAAGAAAAGAGATGGCAATGACAATGATTCTGACTGTGACTGCGAAGACAAAATTGTAAGTAATTTTAGTGGTTGAGATGATAATGGCATTATTTTTATATTGTGCAACTGTTCTGCTTCTTTGTTTCCATATTTGATTGTGCACCTGAAGGGTGTAAAAAAAGGGTGAATTATCATCGATATCATTTATTTCGTTTTCTCTAGTTAGCAAATCAATTTGTTTCAGCTTCAGTGCATCTTTCAATTCAACTGTCATCATAAAATTCGGTTGAAACGATTGCCTCTCAGGGTCATGGTTACCTTAGCAACCGAGTACAAAGGCAATTGATAAATTTTTTTGGCATAACATTTTGCATCTCCACAACAAATGGAGCAAATCCTGCCTTCGACACTAAATTCACTCCTACGAATACTACCATAACACTAATTTCCAGCCTTGGTGTATGACGTCAAGCATAATTAACACCAGGTATTTTTCTTAGGTCTTTGTATATACCTGAAGTGAATTTTAAGTGTGAACTCCGTAAAATATTGCATTGCTTACAATTCATTCGCATACCAAACTGAATTCCGTCAGAGAAGCGACAACAAAAGAAGCAAGAAGGAGACCAGCTACGGAACAAGTGTATATTCGAAGATTAATTGAACTTTTACATTACACCGACGAATTACTTAAAGAAAATATTAAAACTGCAACAAAATATCAAAATGAAATTAAATCTACCATAATCTACCGTACGCAGAAACAGATAACAAAGAATATCACCTCAAATTTCTTTCCTCAACAACAAAAATAAATATTGCAAACAACACACTACATTCTTCCTTCAAGCACTCTGTAAGCTACAAGCTCCAGGAATTTGCGCAATAATTTATTTTAAACATTATACCCACCTTTGTGTGAAAATTGAAGTACGAACATTAGTACTCTATTCAGCAAGCCACAAATTCTGAGATACAATCGCCTTTGCAGAAACCCTCAATTTAGACTTTACAAATTTCAATCGTTGCGCCTAAAGCAGCAGTTTTGCCTGATCGCCATGTGTATGCCCTTCAGGCTCAACATATTAACAAGAAACTAACTTTACATTCTCATCTAAAAAAACTGAAGAATCTCTCAACGACGAATCAACGAAGGTCAGCAAATAAAACTTGTTCCTGAAAATCAATATTACGATGTTCACCAAACCAAACAGTGCTCACAGCTACTTACCATCATACTGCTATGTCCACCTATAGCCACATCTGTAGCAAGTGAGCGCATTAATAAAAAAAAAAGTTTAAATTACACTCCTGAAAAGGATGCGCGGCGAAACTAAGAAAGTGGATATCGAAAAGCAACAAAATTTCAAAAAATGAAAATAAATCCATCATAATCTACCGTATGAAGAAACATATAACAGCGAATATCACCTCAAAATTCTGTCCTCGTCGATAGCAAAAATAAATATCACGAACAACACGCTTCACTCCAACACTCTGCAAGTTACGAGCTCCAGGAATCCTAGCATGCTTATATTTTCAACCTCAGACACAGCAATGGGTTGTAAATTGAAATACCACATAAGGATTTGAACTTGATTCATCAGGTCCAAACGTCTGAGAAAACGGGCATCTTTAAAAACCCGCAATTTCGACTTCTTAACTTCAACCATTGCACTAAACGCAACCATTTTGTACGAACGTCATATGTAAGCCTAGCCCGTTCAACAGTTTAATAGCTAACTAACTTAGTATATTGTTGTCCGAAATTATTAAAGAATCTCTCACAAATAATTAGTTTGTTTGTACTTGTTCCTGACAATTATAAAAATATCACAATGTTCAAATTAAAACCCTAACCAAACGCCATTTGTGATTAGATGCCATCGCGTTTCTATCTCCAGCTACAGTTCGATCTGATGCAAGTGCACAAGTCGATTAAAAAAGTTTGAATTACATCCCTCAAAAGGGTATGCAGCAATAGTTAGAAAGTAGATACAGAAAAGCACAATAAATCAAGGGTATTTAATTCGCAACAGGGCTTGTTTTCGAAAATAAATGGAAAACAAAATAGACACCAATCAAATAATCCCCTAGACTAGCATAGTCCCTTTATGTTCAAATCATGTTCCGTATGCGACAGCATCATACTCTACTGCCGTCTAACTTCATATGATACCCCCGAGATGAAGGCAGTGGATGGCAGTGATTGGAAAACGTATTGTAATAAGTCAGTTTGACTGGGTTAGCTAGCTAAGTCGAAAGAATCAGAGAGAGAGAGACTTACTAGTCTAATAATCCCCCCAAACACTATTTTCATGACAGTATGCTAGCCATAGCTGAATAATAAAAACTATAACCATCGAGAAAGAGCGCCAAGTGGGAAAAATAGTTCGCCATGAACAACAATTACTGGCACGCAGACTTCACTTGCATTCGACCAATAGCCTCCTTTAATACTGCAGCACAACCGACTGTATTCGCTCAACATAAAATTGAAGACGGTGAGTTGATATAATTTCATCGGATAAATATATATTGGAGAACTCCGAATGCGGTAAGAATTAAGAATGTGATTCAAAATTTCAATGAACCTACAAACAAAAAACTTTCGCAAAAAAGTCTCGCATTATCATCAGCCCACGCGACTTCAGTACACTCCGATCAAGGTAGACTAGAAAAGTTGTTTTTTTTACTAATTCCCAGAATACCAACGATCGCCTCTAGCTCACACAAACTCACATAGAAAACGCGACGGGAAAGAAAAAAAACATTTTTCTTCGGAGGGTTGCGTGTTATTTTCTCTCCGTGCGTAAATCCCGGTCAGTCGGGGAACAGTGGATTGAGAAAATGGACTAAGCTAGTCTACGATCAAGGCTTCAGAAGAACAGTGAAATACAAAACTAAAGAAATAATACAATTTTAACACTACACACACACTAGCGTGTCCAGGAGATCGAGATACAGCATATACAAAGAAATGTGATGCCAGTGCGTTATAAGTTACCACTGGGCATGCATTTACAAAGTCAGCATTACTGAATAGGTCGACATCAAATCGTCAATACAATTATCTAACAACAAATGACCAAGCATCATACACTCTATTACATCTCAAACCGACACCAACCTCGATTCATCTGATCAAATGATGCAAAATATACACAAATCATAGCAGAAAAGAATTTTCAATTCTGAACACAATCTGCACCGCTTCGAGAAGACAGCGTGAAATCGAGGTCGTTCCAGGCATGCACCAATGAGCACCAAAATCAATCCTGTTTACGGGGGAAAGCATATCGACCCCCCTCCCCTTCAGGATTTTTGTGACAATTTTCAAAGATTAAATTGTTGTCTGAAACTTCGTAACCTTTGTTCAAAACCGTCGCGATTTAAATCATCGAAACATGAAGCAAGGGTCGTGAATGGAAAATGTGTAAGAGTCGTGAAAGGAGGCTAGAAACTTCGCAACATTTAGCATGTATTGTTCCTGCACATTGTGACCAAATTTCAAATGGCCAAAAAGTTATGCAAAGTTTGTTGGAGCAGTCTGATCCGGCTACATCCAACAGTAAATCCAGTGCACTGTTCTGGAAATGAATGCCTGATGATTACTCATACAAAATTCCATGTCATTTGGGCTCGCCATTCACGAGATTGGTGCAGGAGGAAAATATGCCCCCAAAAAATTAAGAACGCATTAGAAGAGTGCATTAGAAACATCCAATACCGCAACGCCTCGAATAAGCGTCCCCCTCAAATAAGTACCCTCCCCCCTCGAATACGCGCCCAGCTTACAAGTCAAAGTATTGAATAAGCGCCTCCTCGGATAATCCCTCACCTTTCGAATAAGCGCCCATTCTTAAATCTTTAGAAACCAGCATTAATTCGAATTTTCGACTACAAAGTAACTGAAACGTGCCTTAGCAAGAAACGCTGAATAAATACAACAGTTTATTTTAGCTTTCATTCTTACTTTCATCGTTTTCATCATAAGAACATAGGAAATTTAACCTTTTTTAAATTACTGTTAAATCTGTTTTTTAAAAAAGCGCCCCCTCGAATAAGCGCCCACCTAAGAGCTCCAGAAGTTAAATAAGCACCCGGGCGCTTATTCGAGGCATTACGGTAGTTTTGCACATACAAACGTGTTTTACATACGTGACGAAAGCAAACATGAATTTAATCACATAAAACCTACCAAAAAATAAAAACCAACTCAAACGAAAAACAAAAAAATTGCAAAAATATACTTGCATAAACACGGCAGACTGCACTACAAGATTCGCAATATATACACAAAGTTGAAGCCACAATGACAACCTGTATAAAAAAACTTAGAACCACATGCAACAGTG
>JAOBRC010225022.1:0-14739 GCA_027575255.1 Scolionema suvaense | reverse complement strand
CCCTTCTCAGAGCGCTGGTTCACCAAATGCTTAAGATAGTTATTATCCTAGCCCATCGGAACTTACCTGTTCCGTTAAGGAGTCCAGCTGCATGCCATGTTCCAAATAAAATCCCTGGAATGCCTGTGGCCTCTCAGAACGAGTCAAAGCAACTCCGGGCTGACCAACCAAAGAGAGCAGCTCAATGAGATCATAACAAATCTATATTTGACTGTGACATGTTCCCAATATTAAAGACATCCATAGTACCAATTTTATTAAATCTCAGATCTTTATATTTTTACAATAACTGTCCAGAAACAACACACAAAACACAAATCCCCTCAGAATGTCACAGTTTTGATCACGGTTTTTATTGTTCTTAGTTGAGACACTCATTTTCCTGGCATCGCCTGACAGATGCGGCCCTGCTAATAAAAAAGACTGGCTAGCCACTTAGGCCAGAGCAGTAATTGAGGAGCAAATATATGATGTCCCTGGACTATTATATACCGCACACACTATAGATGATATATGAGACTTGTACAACAGAAGCCATGCTCCTCCTTATCGCCAGGTTGAAGCGTACATTCGAGCATCCTAACAAATGTGCCAAAGGTGTCTGCCGTGCTTCATCGAGTTTAGTCGACATCAAACAAGACGCAATCCACGAAATCAGTCGACAAAAAAACATACTCTTTGTGCACGTCTGTGGTCTAGTATTTGGATGCAAATCTACCATTACTAGCATATTTAAACAATATAAAGAAGCTCAGGTTCTCTCACAACCTGCTATGATCGCATGAATCCGCAGAAGCAAAATTGGACATGCAGAAACTTCTTACAAGTGTCGAATTTGCCTTTTTGGATGTTCCTATCACAATGCTCATTTCCCTTGCCCTGCCCGAGAGCATTGACAGCCATCTTTGAGGTTTTCCAGAGTGGTTCAAACAAGGTAAGTACATTTTGCCAAGGATTTTGTACGGTACCAAAAATCTTTGCCAAAATAAAATCAGACTTTGGCAGAGATATTTTGTCAGAGATTGCAGCTTTACGTAGATTCTAATTCAAGACCGGGGCATAATTACTTCGGATGAAATGGGTTTTATCCTTAGAGGATCGCACTTGTCCAAAACATGAGGATATATTTCTCGAATGAAGAGTATGTGTTTATATTTCAACGTAAAAGTGAATACGTTAACTTCCTCTGGTAGACCTCTGGATTGAACATTTTCTAGTCGCTACGTGAAACCACTTTTGCCGCCACTTTTTTATAGGCAAGTTATTCCGAACCAGTGAAAGTGAATAAATGCCCAGGTATTCAGGGAGCTGCTTTTCTTTCTACTAAGCGATTAAAACATCCAATGAAATTAAATTATCATATCGGTTGCGGTATCACCCAAGTGCTTGTGCCAATCTCTAAAAAGTAGATCTCTGACCGTTCAAGACGAGGGAAATCTTCCCGCAAGGTTTCCAGTCGGCCCTAGTCTGAGATTGCATTTTCATACGGCTTGTAAAATCGATTCTCACTCGTCACCCGTCCATGTCAGATTGAGAAGCCATGGTCGTAATCAAAATCAAGTTTTGAACACATACCCGAAGTCTCTTTTTTTTTTTTGCGGTTGTTTTTTACAAAGTCGATAGCTGAAAAAAAACGGTATTCTGATATAAAGGAGACATTCAGCTACAGCACCTACTGATCACCAATGAAAAATGCGTTTGTCTTTATTACAGGACTGAAGTCTATGATGCAACGTCTAGGATGTTCCTCAGATACTTGCCACGTTTGAGGACTGCTCTGAAAAAGCATTACTAATCCATTGTTTGGTAATCGTGTGATTGGCAGATAAACACACAAAGCGATAACGTCTATCTACAGAACACATCAAACATAGTTTATTTTCCACATATATATACAATATGTACTCGGTTTTACAGTTTTTTATGCAAAAGTGCTCTGTCTTCTGATAATTCTTCTACGATTTCTCCGACTTTTGCTCCTTCGCTCAAATCTGCATGTTCTAGCTTCCAGATTGTCTGATAAGCTTGGAGCTGTTTCTTGATTCTCAGACCTCTTTTCTTGAAAAAAAGGGATGCATTCTTTAGCAGAGATACTTTCGGCTCTGGGAGAAATCGGTTCTTGGGAATCGTTGCATGTTGTTAGAACTTCATCATGCCGTTCTTGTCGCATATCGGTTATGGCCTCAGTTGTTGTGGGTACATATTCTTCTTGTGGACAAGGCATCTGTTGCGGCTTACACGGTGAAATAGGCTCATTGAGTATATCAGAGGCAGAATGGGGGATGAATGGTGGAGGATAAATTGGAACGTTTTCGGAGTGCGGATGAGGAAGATGTGAAAATGGTGGAGGAACCATCAGAGGTGGCGGAACAAGTTCAGGTGCGTGTGCGAACGATATGGGATGTATTGCTGAAGGAAGCTCAGGAGCAGGTGCACCAACTGGTGATAATGGCGGCCCAAGTGGTGGCATCGGTAGCCAAGGAGGTGGCAGAGGCAGACCAAATGGGGGAAACGGTGGGCAATGCTGTGGTACTGGTGGGCAGAATGGAGGTGGTAGTGGAAGACAATTTGGTGTTAATGGTGGCATGTCAGTTGGTACATGATGTCGTTCATGTGATACAATGTGAATCGGTGGAGGCATGAAAGGTGGAAAAGTAGGTTGGCATTCTTCCGGATGATGTACTTGTTCCACAAAGGGTATGCTTTCTGGCAATGGGTTACCAGGCCAAAATCCAGTCGGTAGTCGATCAATTTCTGGTGGATTTAGGAACCGCATGGCAGGATACTACAAAAAGAGATTAGGAACAGTGAAACACTTTGCACCTTTTTCACCCACAAGTAAAAGGTACAGAGAGTAGAGAGAACTTAAAGTTCATTGAGTTTTAAAAATTGTTGTTTTGGAGGAATAAGTTTTGCTTTTGTAGAGGGCTTAGGACAAGCTGGAAATGGGCATCATGTTACCATTTTTCTTCGCGTGGCTAGTTGAAAATAATATACCTATCTGCTTTTTGACGCGATATTACCGTTAGCAGAAAAATGGATTTTTTGCTTGTAAGCGTGCTTGTCCCTCTTTATTATTGAGTGCAAGGATGTGGAACACTTCTACATCCTTCCTCTGTGAAACTGTGGGTAGAAATCCAAAACCATATAGTTTAAAAAAAGAAGTTGTATTCTATGGAGTAAAGAAGATCAGGGAACTTACATGAGTCGTGTATAAGGATTCAAAGTTGGTAAGAAATGGGATTTTGCACCTTGTGGACAGTGGAAAGTCATACATATATACTCAAAGTTAACACCAAACTGTGCTTTCTTCGTTTCAGGCAAAAATTAATGGGACATTTGTTTAAGGATTCGAGAAAAAAAGAACGATTTCTTCAAACCCTAGTCCGGCAATACTTTGGGCAAGCAAGGCAACTATGAAAAAGTTCCGAAAAAAAGTTTGAAAAACCAGCACACTTCTCGTCAATTTATTGACAAAACCTGAAAAAAATTATTGTACTTATTATTATAAAAAAAGACGAGTTGAATTAAAGAACATCTGTTCCGGATCTAGATGATGAATTCAGGAAATTTGTATTTTGTTCCATTTTATTTTTTACTTACTTCATTTTAAGCTACAGTATTCTTCAATGTTGGCTGGTCCTACGCAATATGGATGCATAACAATTACTTTACAACTTTGGAAATGGTCTTTGGAATCGAAAAGCAAATTTGCTTGAAACTACGTCCGGATATTTTTTACACATAAATGTATATGTTCTGGTTTGAGTCCTTTGTGCGTAGTTAATAAAATCCTAGTCCACTATTGTTTGTTTCGAAATTTTTCTACAGTCCTATGGACCACATGATATGTCCGGCTGAAGAAGATGTGTACATTATATGAAAACGAAAATCCATTAGCTATGTTCTATGGTTACATGGGAATTAAGGTTAGAATCTTGCCACTAATTATGCATGATGTCATGTGGGTACAACTCAAATTATCCAAACTTCATAACCAAAATACTCAAAATCAAAGCGCAGTGAAGAAGTCACTGTTCCATTTTTCAACAAAAGGTGATGATATGCAGCAGGTCCATTTGATAAAATAAACGTAGCAATTTGGTAACTAAGGGAATATTGATGCTTAGCAACGTGCCCGTATGACATCATCAAAAATCAAGATGATACCTGCTGGACTCTAGGACAGGATATATCGAAAACTACATAAGCTTTCATCATGAAATAAAAACTGGAAGTCATGTTTTACTGTGCTCTATCGTCTAATAAAATTTCATTTTTGACCTTAGTTCCCCTTTAAGAGTAAGAAGACACTTTATCGACAAATAAAATTCATGATCCCATAGTTCACTAGTGATACATCTAATAACACTACCTGTACAGAAGATTTAAAGGGTATTCAAAACTTTGCTGCTTACTTTTTCATTCATGCGAGCCTTTCTTTCTTCTTTACGAACTGAAGCCTTGTAAACGGCCAACAGTTTTCGCACTTTCTTCGTTTCCCGGGCATATTTCCTGTTGCTGGAGCCAAGAATTGCCATCGATTTTCTGAGGAATTTCATTTCCTCGACAGCATTTGGGTCAAGAATTCTGTTCTCCACAACGTAGACCATGGGTGCCACCGCTTTCGTATCAACAACATTCTAAAGTAGACAGAAAGATATCATTTTAAAATATCATACAAGCTAAAAGGTTACCTTTATCGTTTCTTGTCCGTTAGGAAGTTAAAATGAAAGCTTCAGTCAGAGATATATCATCCATTGACATATCTCTGCTTCAACTGCAATCCTGACCAAAATACATCGGTGCTACATGTGCGTGTTTGGAATGTGCCGTCCCAAGAGTAAATGAAAATAGGTCGATCAGTACCGAGCCGCAAACAGAGCTGGAGGTGGGTTTTGCTTGAGAGACTTACTATTTTTGATTATTCAATAGTCTGTTTTAGCATTTCTAGTGTATCTGCAGGGTGTGGCAGGGCTTGTTTTAGGGTGTGGCTTGGGATTTTTCAATTTTTCAGGTAATTTAGAGAACAAAGGGTGTGGAATTCGGTCTACTAGCGTAAATTGCTAGAAACTGACTGAGACTGTGAACAGAAGTTACTAAACACCTGCAAAAAATTTCTTGAAGGTCTTGCAATTCGAAGTGCTTTTCGATCAAAAGTCATAAAAAGGCCATGGTGAAAAAAGCCTTTCTGGCCAAATATTTTGGCCTGGATTGTAGTTGCATGATACGCTATATATGTCACGTTGAAACTGGGATTTTGAGATTTTTCACTCTCTGGAAAACATCGTTTAAAGATCTCTATCCAATGCAATGAAATATCTCGTAAATTTCTTGTATGCAATGTCTTGTTTGAGCTAACTGATGCGATCTTTTTAAATGGGCTTTTGACGAATTATCCGACTTTGGGATAAAATGAAAGAGACAGTCGTACATACTTCTCTAAAATTTTGTAATATTAGCCATGGAGGAATAATTTGGCACGTCCATGTATTAGCTAAACCTTCGATTATCCAAGAAGTGGCCTCATTTGATACTATGTCGATGCAAGGAGTTAATGTTTTCTCATCAAATAAAAGCTAAATGACATTCTCAAATATGCTCTCTCACCTACTAAAATTACAGTTCCATTGAACGAGCATGGCTACGATTTTTAAAAAATGGGTCATGGAATATTCATCAGATACGCAAATATTCATAATAATCTTCAACAACTCACTTTTCCTCCAGAAAAGCTCTTTCTTTTTTCTTTTTTGACAATAGTCTTGTAGACTGCCAACTGTTTCTTCGATTTCTTCAACTCTTTCTCTTTCTTTTTCTTCATCGATCCGACTATACTCAATGTTTTAGACAACACTTCCACTCTTCCCTTCAAATGGCCCACATCTGAGTTAGTTGGCTCGTCCATGGATCGCACACTTTGGTTCTTAATACCACTGTCCTTTTTACTCGGATATCCATCTGAATAGGAAAAGTGTAGCTATAGTATTTTATGGTAGTACACGGTGACGCCATCAAGCTAAAACCACGGGACCATCTAAGTTTAAGGGATCAGAAATTCAGGGCTTTGATCTACCTTTTCGAGATTTGTCGATTTTGCCTACCATCAGGCGCCAAATATGTTTAGAAATGCGCAAAATATGGTGTTTGCCCGTCCCAACAAGTAAAGAACTAATGATATTATCCAGCCGTGGAGAAAATCAAGCCTCCACGGGTTGACGACTTTCGGTTTGACAGATCGGACTTTCAGCGACTTTGAAGACGAGAAGGGGGAAATGGCCCTTCTTTACTGACCATGCCTATATAAGCATTACACGATCGTAGGTGTGCCAGAAGATTGTTCCTGTTTTGGAAAATTCTGAAAGGTGATTCTCCTAATTATCTGAAATCCATCGTGCAACAAAAAGTGACCCATTCTTACTCATTGAGGAATAGACTGAGTCATACATATTTCACATGGCGTACAAAACGATATGAATCCTCTTCTTTTCCCAGCTGCTTTGATGGATTGGGAAAATTTGGAAACATCGCTATCTGAAGTAAACAGCTTCGAATCCTTTAAAAGAAGTATCTTCAAGATAATTCGTCGTACTGGGAAACAGATTTTTAATTTGCACCATCCTGTAGGCTTGATGTTTTTAAGTCAACTACGTGTGGGGCTTAGTAACTTGCGTGCGTATAAGTTCAGACACAATTTTGTAGACACAAGTGACTCTCTCTGCCACGAAGCCAGCAATGGTGTTGAAGATACTATTCATTTCTTGCTCGAATGTGCTGCCTTTTCTGCTCAACGTGTTAAACTATTAGGCACTGTGTCATCTGTACTAAGACATTCTCTGAGTGCTCTGCCTGATGAAGATGTCTGTCGAATTTTATTGTATGGGCGTAGTGATGAAAGTGAATCAACCAATAACGTGATTCTTCTTGCCACTATTACATTTGTTCTTGAGACAAAGCGTCTGTAAATAAGTGATGCTTTATCATTTGTCATTCTGCTGGCGTTCATATACTCTCTTTGAGTTCTCTTTTTCTAATTGTCCGTTGCGAAGTAGCACCCTAGCAGTGCTAAAATTGCACATTGCATCAGGAGTCCACGTTTTATTTTATTTTTGGAGATAGTTTTTATTTAGGTGACGTATTTTATTTCGTGTACTTTCTTGTAAATGTTGTACTTGTTATATGCATAGATAAAAACCATGCCTATTTTTCTCAGATTTTGCCAATTGTGGCTATTTACAGCTGTCTGATGTGACTTACGAACAGGTTCAGGCAATGAAATCGTGCTAGGTTGATAGTCTTGAGGTTGTTATAGCGCTGAAGTTGTTGGTCACATTGATTGTTCGGTCTTTTCAGAATTATAATCAGATATCTTTTCAGAATTATAATTAGATATCAGCCATGCATGGATTCGAAAATGATAAAATTCTAAACAATTTTGCACCTATAGCTCAAGCTTTCTTGCGTGATGTGTGGATGTGGCTAGATCAGTATTTTAAAATTACGTGTAAATATCAGGTACCTATGGATTGGAAAATAGAGTCCAAAATGAAAAAACAGAGGAAATACTTGGCTATTGTGATCATGAACAATAAATGCACTACAAGCCTGTGCACAGCTCAAACACAGACCCTCTCAACAACAGTTTAGGATAGTACAGACCTTTTGTTGTGAGTTCTTTCCACTAGCTTGGAAAATAAACAGAAAGAAAAGATCGGTAATACTGACCTTTGGTTTCCATCTGCTCCTCACCCTGAACCGTTCCAAATGGCATCCATATTTGCCCGTATTTCTCTTTCATTCGGGTAAGATGCAAGGATTTCTATAGAATCAAGACATATTCAAGTATTATGGAATTCTGTGATCTGGATTTGTCAGTCAAAGGTTACATTTACTCTTCATTTGTTGAGCACAGTTCAAACTTGACGCGGAACCTTTCAAGATATAGATCTGCGTTGCGCTGCAGCTTCAGTTTCAACTACCAGGTTTGAAATAAATTTGAAATTATGATTCAAAATAAATGAACAAAAACAGTAAGAATTGCTTGTTAAAAAATCTGCCTAAATACAAGCAAGATATTTTGATGCGATTCATCGAATTAACTTTCAGCACTAAAATTACTGATAGTAAATAAAACACTTAAATATCTATGTTGGTAAAATAGATTATAGGGTATCTGTAGCTTATAACATACCTTATGGCTTATGAAACTTGATGGGTGTTACAAGCTATTGTTTAAAGCTATTGTTTGAACACCAAAAGTGTTATAAGCTATTGTTTCAACGCAAAAAAAAAAATACGCGTCTTACTTACCGACTTTCGAAGCGAATGCGCTTCAAATTCAGTTAACCATCGTTCAGAGCCGATCTTGTTCAACAAGGTGATGGTTGCGTCATCGCATGAGACGTCCTTGGTCATATGATGACGAAGATCCGCTTCCTAGAAGGGAGATATGATACGAATTAAATACACACACAAAGAATTGGACTTGATTCGTGTTATTTTGTCCCCTGATCAACCAATAACAGTGCCTGTGAGATAGAAAAATTTCTGACTAGTCTTTCTATTTATGCATCACAGCAGTGTTATTATTTATGATAGTAAATTTTTATATTTAGACAAAGCTATAACCCCCGTGGCCTTGGCTTTAAAGATAATTCAATACCTAGCCTACGCAATTAATTTGCTTCTACTGCAGTATCTTCTTTTTTGTTCTTTTCGTTAATTTTAACTTCATTCTCTTGATACTGTAACTTTCTTGGCAGGTACAGATTTTATCTGCATGAATCTGCTGTTTTCTAGCATGATACTAGCATGACACCTGACTCCCTCTTCTCGAAAGCTTATGTATGTGTGTTTATGCTGCCGTCGTTGTCGGTTTTTGAGTGAATAATATATTTAGCTACTAGAATCTTGGCAAATATACAATGTGAGTCATATGATTGCTAGAAAAAAGATCACTACTAAAACAAATAAACAAGAAATCCTCCTGACCCCATACCCTATATACTCCGTAAATCTAATTTTATTTAGATGCAGACTCGATTAAAACACAGACACACATCAGGCACAATCTTTGCATCCCTACCTGTTGCTCAAGTTCAGCAACCTTCTTCCCATGCTCCTGCAACTTTTCTTCAATTGCACCGAGAAGAATGAGATCTTTGCTGCTTATTAAGTCAGTCAGAACTTTTCGACCAACAGCTTCTTTCCTCGCACATGTTTCCATGCAGTTATTTTCCATAGCACCCATCATGGGTTCAGAAAATCAAAAATTTTATACGACCACTTAATGTGTTCATAAATTTGCGCAGAAATCGTGAAGACGTCTGTTCAGCTCGCTACTCTAACTAACAATGAAGATATCACTCTCAGAACCATAATTTGACGTCATTTCTTACGTCCAGTAACAGCTGAGCGTTGATTGGCTGAAGAGCAGGACAGGGAAGCCAACATGGAGTTCACAGTAAGAGAAGAACAATTTGATGTAATCAATACATAGACTTCATTTTGTGGAGTGACACGCCACATTCTAGCGAACTTACGCAGAGAACATTCCATGACCTCAACAGCTGCTGATGACGTTGCAGAACCTGGACCGAGTTGTTGTCGTCATTGTCTCAAACTAGTACTAACACCTTTATCGTTGTGAAGCATATGACTGATGAAATACGCATCACTATGGACGTTCCCTAACCTTAAAGTTTCAATTAATTACTAAACTTTTTGTCCAGCCTGAAGCCAAGCAATCACTTCCGATCAGGTTTTTGATGGTTTCTTGTGTATATTTTATCGATTTGTGACAGTAGTTTGGCGATGGAGGGCATGATTAGATAAAAATCCTCATATCCTGCATTAACTTGGTTTACATCTTTTATATATACTTCTTTTTGTGTATTATTCCAAGTTTTTTTTGTATTATTCCAAGTTTTTTTGTATTATTCCCAGTTTCGGTGTATTGCTTACCTGGACAGGGCTTTTTGGGGGCTCCTCATGCATTGTGTGAACAAAATGGCACCAAAGAATTGACCCAAAATTACAGGTGCCATAATGACGTCATCATGAATTTATAAAACAACGAATTTCCTCTGATTTAATGTTCCCTCGATAAAGACCTGGAAACAGAAACCGTTGTCCTAAAAATCTCCCAAACTGTTCCGAATGTCATTTCTATGGTTGCTATTTCGTCTCTACGAGTTTTGCAACATTCTGACGAGTAGAATACATCTTTTTACGATTTTCAGTCTGAAAAAGGGCTATTTTTCTCGCCAATTGCCTGAAACACACGGGCTCTTACGAACAATGGGGTCACTCTTAATTTTTTTTCATCCCAAAATGTCGCTAAACTGATTCTATGAAAACTGTCCTGTGTATCATCCTCCTGTGTATCATCATTAGTGACTACACTTTTAGTAGTGCCCTGTTACCACTTAGTGGCTTCATTTTTAGTGGCCTTTTGTCCCTACAAGTTAAGCAATTACATCGATTGTTGAAACTGCTTTTCACAGCTTGCATGTTAGCTGGGACTATTTTATTAGCTGGCATACTGTTGATGATGCTTCATAGAGTTGGAGCGAAATATCCAGTCCTTTTAGGAGCAACTATGTTGTCTTCTGTAGAGCTTCTCGTGTTTTGTTTTTCATTAAGAGTGAGTGCCCAATCCACACTGTTTCATACTGTCAAGAACAAGTATGGGCATGAAGCTTTGCGACTTGTTAGATTGTTGGAAAAGCTTAACAGCGATATTCACTTCCAGTGGACATGTAAACATGAAAAGCTGATTCCTGTTTTTGCAGTAGGCCTGCGTCTATAAATTTGGTTGTGTATCTCGGGAACAACTTACCGTGCAGCATTAAAACTTGGCGACCTTTCTATCTTTTTGGGAGGAATCAGATGACGCAGAGAAATTTTCATTTATGTACTATGTTGGGCGTGACGTCATCTATTGCTCTCCACGTTTGGCGACAATGATATGCATATTGATGTGATCTATCATCCTACCAAGTTTAAAGGTGACTGATCATGTTTTGTGGATTTTACGAGATATGGGGCATACTAGACCCGGCTTATTTAACATCCAAACATCCGGGCCCTTGTAGAGTTAAAGGAATATGAATCGAGTGAAAGAAAAAGGTGTGGGACCCAGTTTGCAGTCTCCGCTGTATGATCAAGGATCCTCGTGTATGGTATACAAAAGGACTTGATTCAAACCTATTTTATCCTGTGGAACTTTGAAGAGGCCGTCTTCGATAGGTTTTATACAAAACTTTCTCAGTGAAGCATATCTGCTCTCATGCCACTACATGTAAAGGAAGTGCATGCCTTCATCGAAATTTTCTCATGGCACACCATATTGCACGCATGAAAAGTTCTTAAATGAGTCTCAAAATTAAGCGTAAAAACGTTCCGAAAAGTTTTCGCTCAAACATTTTTTACCCTCATGAGGTATCGTTGGCGGTTCGGTGAGTTAGGCGTACGATAGGACTTGTCTCGCGTACGGCTCTTTTACCGTACGATCGTGTCGCCTTCGATCAAAAAGTAATGGTATTAATTTTGCGTAAGAAACCTACAATCTCGGACAAAATATTTGGCCACACCCTTCCCCTCCCCCCCTGGACAATGTTGAGTAGATGAAAATTTGGTCTCGATTCCACACAATGTCAGTCACCACTCCTTTTCATCCCAACATTGTTGGGAGGGAAAGGGGGGCCTTCTTCCTCATCAAAGTAGGGTCATTCGAAAAAGTGGCCAATGTACTTTGTCCAAGATTGTAGCAATAGCAAAAGCTCCTTCAACATTTTACTCAATAAAATGTGCATCTATTAATAGCCTTTATCAGCCTTTATCAGCTTGCATGAGTACTATAAACATGTTTTGTGCAGTTCCTGTTTTTATTACACCCGTACGTTTCTTATATTCCTTTCACTCGTTACGATCAGAGGACAAAACTGCTCTCTCTTTCATCATCACATTCAACGTTGAAGGGCACTGAATAAGATTTGGAATCCAAGAGATATTTCTGCATTTATATTGGATCTATAAACTGCACTAGTTAAGTTTGTTGAATTTTGTCGAGCTTGGTGCGAATTTCGTTACGCAACAAAATAGTGTGATGCACATGGTGAGGTAAGATTCAAATGAGAACTACAATTATCCGATATTTTAGTGGAAAAATCTTGATCCTGTCAACTTTAGCAATACACTTGTTCATTTGAAGTTACACCAACCACGCAATATTTTGGCTGCTTAATTTCTATCTCAAATATACGTAATCCGCTCGTTGTTCTTTGAAGTAGCTTCTGAGTGCTAAAATTACCAGTAAATAAATAGGGTTTCAGTCGCTGTACATATATCTGGAATTGAGCGAAAACTTGTCCTCCCACATTTCGGTTGGTTGAGCTTATAGAGGTGTCGTTATTCATTGATGTGCGCTCACCGTCCCAGTAACAGCACCGTCTGAAAACAACCATGTCGATGGTCTGATAAATAAATCATAGTATGGACGAGAATTGCTGTCAATTCTATAAAGTGTTGCATTGCATGAACTCCACCAATGTTTCATGAGGAGGAGGGGCACATGTATCAAAAAATAACAGCGGATGAATTCCTCTTCTGTGCGACAGAAAGCATGTGGTCACTTTAAGGAAGATTAAACAATGTTTTGCGCAATTCAGCATCTATCATTTTTTAAAATAAACATGAGGCAACTGAAATAGCTTGAGGTTAGGGGTGGACCGGGTCTCGTTGAGGTGATTCTAAACCTCCATACTTTAAGAAAAATACAAATTTCACTTATTCCAAGGCTGTAGAGAAAGATTGATCCTGATACAGCAGAATGTGTCAGGAAAGCAAATTGTTTCATGGAAATGTTACGTAAGTACTAGAAATTGAGCTATAATTGCATGAAAGAAAATTTTTGATAATCGTATAATTACTCTTTCTTTACAGCGGTGATTTAATTTAAGTTCATTAAAAATTAAAAAGATTTCTGAAATCTGTCAGAAATAACTGATATAATCGAGGACTTGAATTTGTTGATTTAAAGGTTCAGTGCTTCTTCCCGAAAATGAGTGTATGATGTTTGAAGTTCTTAAAATCCTCTGTTGGCAAATCTTTCTGATCAGTCGAAGCCTTTAAAATACTTTATAGATCTGTGACTTCTACGTTTACCAGGCCATAGTTTTTCCTATCTTTTGAACTTCCTTTCTCCTATGCGCTACGTACTCTTAAGCTGGCTCCCCATGTCTCTCTTGACCTATCACGACATTGACAATATTTCTAATATGGTCCTAAAGCACGTACATGTTCACTCAAACGACGATTTTTGTCGAAATACTAACCCAAATTGACAAAGAGAGAGCGATACGAAAATGGAAATAACGTTCACATGGCTGACGCAGTCCTATGCACTTGTCGCTAGTCATGTCCAGACGCTTCAACAATATTGGTTGATTATATCATTCTCTAAAGGTGGATTTCCACCTGAGCGAAAGTCGCTGCGAAATGAGCGGCCAAGCGAATTTTTTCGCTTTGACACATGCGCAGTAATTGATCTGTGCGCTGCACGTGTTCGTCACGCGAAAAAAATAGTTGCAGCCCATACAACTTTGTTGAAGCGAAATTTTTCGCTGCGGCGAAGTTTTCGCTTCGCCACGACATTCGCTCAAGTGGAAATTCAGCTTAATCTAAGACAAGCGACAAATAAAACCCGGTTCACATGGACAACATATTTGTCGTAAGAGCAACCGACTAAAACTGTCTACGTCATCTTACGACAAAGGCAACCCATTTGAACGCGTATTGTCGTTGTCTGAAGACCTAAAACACCCGCTGTCTTCTCTTGCTTACGACATGTCGTAAGGAACAAAATTTTCCGTTCTTTGTCGCTTGTCTTAAGGAGTGATAGACCAACCACTATTGTTGAAACGTCTGGACATGGCTAGTGACATGTAGATAGGACTGTGGCCACCATGTGAACGTTATTTTCGCAGTCGTAAGGCTATGTCTTAGTCGATTACGTTAATTATACCAACAATTTTGTCGTTAATGTAAACATAAGCGTATGAAATCATGACGCCAACAAATTAGTCGATTTCGACAGGGCTTAAGACCGAAATGTCGTCCATGTGAACCGGGCTTAACGGATAATTTCGTTCCTTATGGCATTTCGTAAGCAAGAGACCGGGACAGGTGTTTTCACATGGGCTGTCTTTATTGTAAGATGTCGTGGACAGTTTCAGCTGGTTCATACGGACGACATTCTGGTCTTAAGCTCTTTCTACATCGAACAATTTGTTGGTGTCGTTGTTTCATACGCTCATATGTTCACATGAATGACAAAATTGTCGGTATGCTAACCATAGCCGTAATCAGCAAAGACATAGTTTAACGACAGCGAAAATGACGTTTACATGGCCGACACAGTCCTATCTACATGTCGATAGCCATGTTCAGACGCTTCAACAATAGTGGGAAATGTTATCGCTCCTTACGACAAGCAACAAAGAACGGAAATTTCGTTCCTTACGACATGTCGTAAGCAAAAGACGACAGCAGATCTTTTAGGTCTTAAGCCTGGTTCACATGGACGACATATTTGCCGTAAGAGCAACCGAATAAAACTGTCTACGACGTCTTACGACAAAAACAATCAATGTGAACGTCTGTGTCGTTGTCTTAAGACCTAAAAGACCTGCTGTCGTCTCTTGCTTACGACATGTCGTAAGGAACAAAATTTTCCGT
>JAOBRC010224911.1:0-14740 GCA_027575255.1 Scolionema suvaense | reverse complement strand
TTGCTGACTCGGAGTTCTTGTTATGGCTGTGTGGGAGCATAAAGAGTGAGAAAGAAAACGACTAATTCTAGTCTAAGGCTCACCTTAAATTTATATGGTGTGGGGATTTCCCCGATCCTAATTTCTGCTTTAGGTACGAAGCTAAAACGTAGTATGGAGGGGGGGATGGGGTTGGAGGGTGGTGCTCTGAGAGCTCCCCCTTCGTATTTTCTAAACTACTATAGCTATGGTTATGAAACTTTGCATGGGTATAGAGCATTTATAGGTGAACAGTTTTGTATAGCCAAAAATTGCTGACTTGATCAATTATTCATGAAGTCATCAATTAAACACACATGGGTAATAATTTTTGGCCAAAACGAGCAATATTTGAAAATTGACTCAAAATTCTGGGGAATCTCACAATCTGTCAAAATCCATTGTACCAACTAGGGAAAGGTGCTACATGGTTTCAGGCTCATAACACTTCGTTTTATGCGGTTTTGTAGTGATTTAACTCAAAAACAGCACAAAATGGCCTTTACCACCTGCTAATTCGACCCAAATTTTACAGTGAAGATATCCCAATTTTGAAAAAACGATGAATGCATCCCAGAGCAAATAAAATTTCCAGAAAAGTCATCAAATCTCAGCCGAAGATGTTTATCCGTTCTGGAAATATCTGCAAAGTCCAGAAATATCTGGAGAGTACCCACTAGTAGATATAGGGTTAACCCATAAAATTTCCAAGAAGTGGGTAAAATTGTTTCTCGCCTCATGCTCCCTGAGATATAAAGCCATTATACTACCATATGCAAAGGAGCTAATTTTTGATTGACTTCGCCCCAAAAACCACGTGTTTGGCCATATTTGCCAAATTTGCTGAAATTTGTTTCATGCACACTTGTTCTAAAATAAGAATCAGTTTTAAAGCATCACAAGCAGAGATTTGACACAGTTTTAAGCATCGCCTAAGCCAACCTACAATCTTGAACAGAATATATTTGGAATTGCTTCAAAGTCGCATACACTATTACCCCGCATATAGGCGCACCCCACTTAAAGGCGCATGCGCCTAAATCCGGGATCAAAGCGCATGCGCCTATAAGCCGTCGAAATGGCCCTGAGTTCTGGGTCTTTTTGACGCAATAGGGGCTGTACGCAAATAGACATCATAACTGTCCTGTTGCCTGAAGTCCCCAGCAAAACACAAAAAGAAAACTACAATAGCACTCACTGTCTTCATTTCCCTCTTTTTAAGTAGTCTTCCACAAGCATTTGCACTGTCTCTGTCATATATTTGGGTCCCTAGTTGTAGATGTGTAGGTCAAAAGACGAAAAGGCCTGTTGATATGGACCTACGTATGTAGTTTTTATACCCTTCCCACGTCTTGCTGATCATCTATATTCTCTTCAAAATAGGCTGATGAATAAAGGCGCATGCGCTTTTACCCGTCGTTTTTCCGAAGTAAAAATATCCTCTTTTATAAATTGGCCTGGTTATAGGCGCTGCGCCTATATGCGGGGTAATAGGGTACTGCTAACCCACAAGCAAAGGATTATTGAACGTGGAGAAGAGCGGTGCAAATCAGGGCGGGTGGGTGCGATTGCGTTTGACAGTTTTATTTATCGAATTTCAAAAAACAGCATTCTAGATGGATGCACGATTGCGCAAGGCTTGCAAGAACATCAAAATAAGCATGGCGTGACTTTTTTCGCACGTGGATCAATTAAAAAAGACCAGCTGGTTCTTCCATAGCCCAGAACAGGAAAATGCCAGCATCGCTTCACTGCTTAGTGGATGCCTAATTTGTACCATAAATGGATTCAGCGGTTTTGGCTGGCATTTGGTTCTGCCAGCAATAAAAGGAAAAAGATCATTTTGTTTTTTGGTCAAAAAATCCCCTTTGTCCAATATATTTTGTGCAAGATTGTAGTAGCTTAGAAATTTAGTTTTTAAGAATTGCTTTATCACCAGTCTTCCCAGTTATTATCCTGATTCTACGATAACTTAAAGAAAATTTTATTGAAACTATGGCTAATTTGCATAACGGAAAATTAAATTGTTTTGACTATAAAATAAGGCTATTGTTCTTAATTTTGTGATTGAACTGATCCTGGCTTTGTATTCTTATATAGTTGTTCTTTAAAAAAATTAATGTAAATTGGATATGTTGATGCACCAGTGCTTTAACTTAGACAAGTTAAAACACTGGTGCTTCAACTTGCACAATTTAATACACTGGTGCTTCCACTTGAACATTTTGATGCACCGGTGCTTAAGTGGGACAATATGACACACCAGTGCCCTAAGATTTGATGCACTGGTGCTTCGACTTGGACAATTTAACACACCGGTGCTTGCTTTAAGCTGGACAATTTGATGCATCAGTGCTTTAAGTTGGACCATTTGACGCACCGGTGCTTCAAGTTGGACAACTTGACGCACTGGTGCTTCAACTTGGACAATTTAACACACCAGTGCGTTAACTGTTAAGTTGGATAGTCAGGGGGTAAATGCAATAAAACAGTTGAGGCACCGGTTAGCAAGAGTGACAAGTTGAGGTACAGGTTGGAAACTGGTAAGTTTGGCCCAGCAGGTTACTGTTGATCCAAAGAGTCTTTAGCTTTTGTCTCTGTGGCACTGCCAGCTGCAAGGACGGTCTCTCCCCCTGGCCTCTCCAACTTTCCTGCTGGAAGGGAGGTCTCTCCCCCAGGAGTCTCCTCGTCAAGGTCCCCAGTGGATGGTGGCGTTGACAGGCCAGTGATGTGGCGAACCATATCCTCCAGAAATTCCATTTGTACCTAGTCATCCTCTTCTTCTGTGAGTGACTTCTGCACCAAGTTTTGAGCGGCTTGGATACACTTAAAATATGACTTGACAAGCACCTCATCCTCAGGAATACCCAGGTCACACAGAAGAGTAGCAAGCAGGTCGGGTGAAAGTTCCAGAAGAGCTTGTTCACGGCGACTTTAAGATCAGCAATCGCTGCTGCGGTTTGCCATTTTGGATCTTAGTTCAGCACAAAATGTAAGCCAATCTTATTGCCAGGAACACGGCACATGATGGTAAAAACTGCAATGTTCACCAAACGTCTGAAAAACTGTTTCCAGCAGCGAATCCGAACGTTCTGTTTACACATGTGATCAAAACAAATCTGTCGTAGTGAATCAGAATGTGTAGATGCAAGCCGCTTCCAAGAAGACGTCAGTAAACAATTCTTGTGGGAATTTTCGAGCAGCAACAACGTCAGATGATCGAACAGCAATTCACAATAACTGTCTCCAATTACAAACCCTAAGAACTTCCAAACTATTGCAGGCAATTAAAGGACAATCAAATATTCAGCGACAAGTGCAGATAATCTCCCCCGCTACTGATTAACAAATTTCCACTGAAACACGAAAAGTAATCTTGCAGAGCAAAAGAAACCGCATCCAAACTTTTAGGCAAAAACGATAGCAAATCCAAAAAGCAGGAAAACTGCCAGTCCAGTCCAAAACAAGTAGATAAATAGCAACCAGTCCAATTCAAATACAGGCAAAGATCGATACAAGGGCAAGAAAATCCAATATGCACGTATAACGAATTCCAAGAAAACCGTCACAAGTCCAGATATACAAACAGTTCATAAACATTGAAATCCTTTTCTTTCTCTCCTTCCCCTTCTTCCGGGTTTTCTATAATCAACGGCGCCAAATGTCAGAATAATATGTCCCTTAATCCGATGTCAAATAATAACAGTATGTTGAATCTTTATGGTAAATCTTTTACTGTGAATAATAGCACTCGATATTACTTTCTTCTAAGATAACCAGCAAACAAAAACTCAGCTTCAATAACTGCTCGAGACTTAGCACGTAGCTCGGAGAAGGTAACAAGTATAATTCCAATCCAGAGGCTTTTCCTTTTCTAATGTTAGTCTAACTAATAACACAGTAAATAACATGACACTCTCTAGCCTCGACGCAAATACCCCTAATTTCTAACATCAAATAAGGACAATCAACAAGGACATCACTAGGCAACGGAGCAAGACAGGATCATGGGCAATTGTGAAACAGGACACATAGGGCTACAAGATACAATTAAGCAAACTATTGTGACACATATCGATTTTCAGAGAAACAAGAAATTGCAGTGATACGACTGCGGTGCTCTTTCAACACACTGTACTAGAAACTGGAATTTGTGTCGGGCGCACTGACTAGCAAGTTACGTCAAAATCTCTTTTTTTGCAGAAACAATGCATTTGTAAACAACATAGTACTATGTAGGAGGTATTCAAGCATCGAAATCCATTTCGCCCGGGGCCAAAGACCCAATACGAGGAATGAATTAAGGGTATTGAACGAAGGCTAAAACGCCCCCTGCTGTCACGCATTCTAACGCAGCTAAAATTCGAGGGCAACATAATGACTTCTACTGAAACACAGTTGTATGACACAAGTGTACAAATATTACTGCACCACTGAAAAGCAGTTGCATGACACAAATGTACTAATTTAGCTGCACCGTCGAAATCTTTTAGCTCCACTGCTATCGTTACTTCCCTTCCATTTTCCTCTTCCATCAAAAACACAATTAGCCAATAAATGATGCTTAGAGCTAGTAGCAGGTATAATATGGCCGCAGTCGCAAATCTGGCGATTTTCATCAAATAACGTAGAAAGATGATGCTAAATCTTGCCCTTTCTAGTCTAGGTTTCTTACAAATTTGTTCATTTTCAGCAAATGGAACGAATACAGGTGCTAATCTGCTCAGCTTTAGCTTATTATTATGATATAACTTACTTGTGCAACGGTATCCGTCACCCGAATAACCAGTATTGCAAGTACATGTGTATGATCCATCGTTGTCAGCACATGCGGCGGTTGTATCACAGGGAATCCCTAACATGCATTCATCAATATCTAAAATGAAAGAGTGCAGCATGATAACAGTGTGTATCTGCTCTTTTGTTGATCTATCACGCTGAGCATAAAAATACGTAAATATTAGACAGGGTGGCCACTCTTTTCCAAGGAAAAAATTCCAGGAGTTTTCCAGGACTTGGATAAATTTTTCCAGGAACATTTTGGCATTCAATTCATACACATTAAACATTTTCATAAGGTATTAATGCACGATACAGTCACAGAAAAATAAGCTTACATCGAAATACTTGATGGTTTCAAAGGCAGAGGGAAGACAATTTTACAGGATGAACTAAAAAGCTCCACACACGGAAATCTGAGCCTAAATCCGGCCAAATTATAGGGCTCAATTTTAACTTAACCTAAGGCCAACCTAAGGCTCCAATTATGTAAACAAGCTAAAGCTAAATTGCAGCCTAAGGCGAATCAATTCAGCTCACAGTTCAATGTCAGATACAACGAAATTACAGGCTAAATTTTAACCTTATTAGGGCTGAAATTTAGCCTCATTATAAGACGAGAAACAAGTCACATGATTAGTGGACTCCCGAAAACTTAATAGAGAATCACCATGTCAGATCAAAGAAGAGAATAACAAGTAAGCTATAAGCTTGCACCACAGATGACAAAAGCGTAATGTAGAGTTCTTGAAACATTGTGAAAAAACCCTAAAACAACAAGTATTGAAAAAATTGCCTTCCACATGTTCATGAACAACATCTTCCGAAGATACAAAGCATGGGTCACAATAATATAGGCCTTGTTGCCCCTAAGATTCACGCCAAAAATGAAACGATGACTGATGACACATTAGGAAAAAAAACTTAAAAGAGCCATTTTCTGGCATAACTTACCACCCGCAAGCCTAACGCGATTTTCCTCAGACATGGCACAATGGTTCATAACGTACGCAGAGAGTCCCCTATGAATCAACCAAAACTGACAAAGATCGCATGAACCGTTCATGACATATTTGAAAAAAACCACTGAAAACCAACATTTTGGATATAAATTGCCACCCGTAAGCCAAACAAGATCGCCAGGAGACATGGCATATGGTTCATAACATGCATACAGTTGCCCCCCATATTCACATCAAAACAAACAATAAACTAGATTAACCGTTCATTAGATGCGTGGAAAAAAACCCTGAAAATCGTCAATTTGGATATAAACTGCCATCCACACGCCAAACAAGGTTGTCAGGAGACATAGCATATGGTTCAAAACATGCGCAGAGTTGCCCCTAGTATTCAAACCAAAAATGACAAGAATCGGATGAAAAGTTTTTGACATAATATCTGGAAAAAGCCATAAAAACCACAAACTTTTGGTGTAAATTGCCACCTGACCATCAAACGAGATTGGCCAGAGACATGGCACATGGCTCAGAACATGCATACAGTTGCCTCAAATATTCACATCAAAAATAACGATAAACAGATTAACCGTTCATGACACACATGGAAAGAACGCTGAAAATTGCCATTTTTGGACATAAATTACCACCCGCAAGCCAAACGAGATCTTCAGGAGACACGATCATATCGTTCAAAACATGCGTAGAGTTGCCTCTAATATTCACACCAAAAATGACAAGAATCCAATGAAAAGTTTTTGACGTATCTGAAAAAAACCGTAAAAAACGCAATTTTGGGCGTAAATGGCCACCTGCAAGCCAAACGAGGTTGTCCAGACAAATGGCAAATGGTTCACTACATTCGTACAGTTGCCTCAAATATTCCTACCAAAAACAACAATAAACAGATTAACCCTTCATGACATACAAGGAAAAAACCCTGAAAATTGCCATTTTTTGACATAAATTGCCACCCGCAAGCCAAACGAGATTTTCACGAGACATGACATATGGATCAAAACATGCGTACAGTTGCCCCTAATATTTACAACAAAAATGAAAAGAATCGAATGAATAGTTCTTAATGTATTTGCAAAAAACCGTGAAAAACGCCATTTTTGGACGAGTATAAATTGCCACCTGCAAGCCAAACGAGAGTTTTCCTAGATATGACACGTGGTCCACAGCATAGCCACTATTGCCCTGTACTCTCACACCAAAAGCCATAAAAAAGTAATGAACAGATTTTGAATTATTTTTAAAAAATCCTAAAAATGGCCATTTTGGGGCATAAATTGCCACCTGCAAGCTGAACAAAAAAGTTTTTCAAAATTCCGGCTCCATCACTTTTCGTCAATTACGAATTGTCACCTTCACACCAAATTTCAGAAAAATTCATTGAGCGGTTATCCGGGAAATGCGTTGGTGACGGACGGAAGGACGGAAGGATGGAGGACAGACCTCATTTTATAGGACTCTTCCACTAAAGCGGGAGTCCAAAAAGGCTGAATAGTTTGACTCTTCACTCTTCACCTAATTTGTGGAAACTGTTAGCCTATAACATAGGGCGAACCGGCATGCTCAGAGCTGTTTTGACCTAAACTAGTTTAGCCCTGATTTTAGATATATTTTCTCCCTTGTTCTTTAACTCATTGCTACTGCTGTCATTTCTACTTTTCGTAGCCGTTTTAGTCGCTCTATATCCCCATGGTCTCCAACTTACTATTAGATAAGTCCAATCCCTATCAGGTTCAAGTCTAGGTGCTACAAGATGAGCATCAAAACCAAGGTCCCAAGAGCAACATTTATACGACCGTACGAACGTCAAACTACCAGGAATACCCACATGACGCCCTTTTATTTTCAACACAAATAGCAACACTGTATACATGTGGTCATTGTACCTCAGTTCTTGCGGGAAAGTATTTTCAGGTTTATTATTTGTTGGTTTTCCCAAGTTTAGACCAGCTTTTGCCCATTGCAATAGATAGTATCAACAAGTATCATCAAAGATTCTACAAAGAAACTTGTCTCTATCCCTAGACGTTTCCGCGGAGTAAGGATAATTTCCTTATTCAAAAAAGGTGACCCAATTTCGCAGGAATTTATTTTTGCGGATCCAAATTTTCCACTAATTTCACCAGGAACCAATTTTCACAGTGTAAGAAAATACTGGGAAATCGATTCAAGCGAAAACTAACGCCTAACATTTAGCTACCTTTTAAAGTTCCTCCAAGTTTTCTGAAATACACATCTAAAAATCTAAAAACATCATAAAAACAGTATAAAAATCAACTCATGTACCTTCAAGTTTTCTGTAACACAATCTAAACATGTCATAAAAACAGTATAAACATCAGCTAACCTCCAAAACACACATCTAAATATCTCGTAAAAAGCAGTCATAAACATCACCTTACAGCTCTCGACAACTATAGCATCCTACACAATCATTGAACTGGTTCACTGCAATAATTGCATTATATGGTACTGGAATATACTATAGTTCTTAACCAGAGGTGTATGTCTGTAATATGCTTCCCTATTCTATTTCTCGGGTTGACATTATTATTAGTACAAAGTCAAACGTCAATACATGATTCAAAGATCAATCATTGAAACATATTATTATTACACATCCTCAGATTTAAAAAAAATTGGAACAAAGAGACAAATTACAAATGGAAAGGGGATGGTTTATTTTCTTCCTCCACTATATCCTGATCGGGAAACCCAAATGAGATGCATTGTTGCATGGGTAATCCTTAGGCATTCAACTTTCCAGAAAAAAATCCACTGGATTAACAACTCCCCCAGTCCACATTGATTATGGAGGCCTACCACCAGTGTGCTGTGAACGCCTGATCCACATACCTACATAAACAGTGGAGTTGTGTCAAACTACTCCTAGAACCTTTTCGCAACTTTTTAACCACTTATCGAAATGAGCTTAAACCTGGACACAATGTGTATGAGGAATAACTATTAAATAAAAGCGTTTCAAAAGTTACCACGAAATTTCTGACAGGGAAGGGGGTAAATATACCCATCCTTATTCTGCAAATGCTCTAAGATTCCCGTATTCCAATTCTAAATATATGCAATGTATAATTTACTCCAAAACCAAACCTCTAACAAAACAGATTTTAAAATATAGGACATGGGCAACATGCCGACATTTGTGGTGAAATCTGTAATTACAATCCTCTTCAGTTCCTTTTGAATACGTCATGCTTTGTGTGCTATGCAGACTTGTATGAAACTTTAATTTCCTTTTCACACGATTGAAATTGACTTCATCTTTTCGGAAATAAGTAGATGTCGATCTGCTGTAGCTAGTTGAGCATTCTCCGCAAAACCTTCTACTATAGTAACTGTGTTTAATATTGGAGCTGCTGACGCCTCCTTAGTGCTGTCCTATTTCTCATCAGCCATTTTTCAATTATCATGATGTCTGAGGTAGATGTATCTCTTCATCCAGTCGCCCATGATTCGAATCCTTTGAACAGATATAAGAAATGATAACACAAAATTATAGCACATTTGCCAGTGATACAAAAAATATCTAAAGTGCATTTATTCACCTTCACAGAAAAACAATATCCAAAAAATTGCCGGAAGCTTAGACAATTTTCGAACAAAGTTTTGTTATTTGAGCTAAACTATTGTCGCATACTTTTCATAACATAAATGAAAATACGGAAATGTAGGGAAAACATTCTGATAACAAAATCAAGAGTGGAAACCCCATGGATCATAAAGCAATTAACGCAAACTGTTCATAAATGAAATATTCTAGGAAAAATAATGCCAGCTTAGGTAAGGTCATCTGATAACTTTTCCTGTGCATACATTGGTTTCTACCATAACACCTTCTTTTCTATGAATAACGGTAAAAATAAACAACTGCCCCGAAAAAACCTCAAAATTTAACAAACTGAGGTGGGGCAAATTTAACTTCAAAAGCTAAGCAATTCCATCTTGTTGCAAATATTTTCTAAGAGCGTCCAATTGACACAAAACAAAAATGCACTACCAATCTCCACTGCCACTGTCAACATCTACGGTAACCAGAACAATGAGCTGCTAATAAGTAAGTCAGCTATTATTGGATCTGCAGTACACCAGAAAATTCAAAATTTTCAACTTCTCTTACCAGAAAATTCAAAGTTTTCAACCCCTCTCCCTGCCCAAGCAGAATGGAAGGGAGGGGGAAGTGGGGGAGGACGCTATCTGATTCTAATTGCACGTCTTTACGCCCTCCCTTACCGCCTTCTGAAACAAAAATAGTTGAGAGTCAAAGCAGGCAAGACAAAGAAGGATATCAAGCAAGTTTTTTACTGAACTATAACTAATCATATACTACTTTAAGATCAGAAACTTTTGCGGGAAGAAACTTTCTCAATTTCACGATTTTGGGCTCAATTCGCAAAAGTTTTTTCCTGCAAAATATTTCAAATGGCCCATTCCGCAAAAGCTTTTCCCTCATAAATTTAAAAAAGGCTCATTCGCGAAAGCTTTTTCCCACGAAAAATTCGGAATTGCCAAAGAAAAAGAAAACAATGAAAAGAAAGAGGCAAAAACTAAACACATTTGCAATTTTTTTGCCTGGTAACAAGAAAAGAGCAAACAAACAGAGGACCAGCATGGTAATAATTGAAGATTAGCACACAGAAAAACATTGAAGCTCAACTAAAAAATACTTCGTTATTTTTATCTTTCCCACGAAAGTTTTTCTTGTCAAAATTTTGAAAAGACCTATTCGTGAAAGATTGTTGCCTCGAAAATATTTACGAAAGGCCAATGCGCGAAAGTTTTTCCCGCGAAATGTAAAATTTTCGCGGCTTGGCTAATCGGCGAAAATTTCTTCCCGCGAAAGTTTCTGACCTTAAAGTAGTTATGTTACACATTTGCTGAACTGTATAGAAAGATTCTGTCAGGAATACTAGAAAAATAGGAAGTAAGGCATTTTTCTCAGATAATTAAAAACGTGTAAACATAATCAATTACACTCTTACACTCAATGCTTCAAAAGGATAGGGGTGCAAATTGAGACAGAAGTTTGAGTTCCCTTCTTTTTGTATGACTTTAGCAATGGTGTTCACATTTTCCATCAAATATTTGTCGCATCGCTCAAAAATATTGAATTATTTTGCGTAGTAACAGTAAGGTTTAAATAACTGCACTTCAGCTCAAGAATGCTTCCTTTTCACAGTGATAGACAATTTAAAACATTATACTCTTTTTTTTTAATAAGAACCAATAAATTTGAGCCCAGGCTTGGGGTCACTCCCAGCTTGAACTTTTACTAGATTAATGTCCATAAATGGCAAGGAAATGCTTTCTTTGTACACAAAAATGACAGATCAAAACAAAACTTTCATGATACTAGTTTTGAAATCCCTCCTGAAGTTTAACCATTGCACCTATTTACTGAGACTTAGATTTTCGAAAAAATCAAACATAACTTAAGCATACTTTCAGGCTGGAAATGAGGTTAAGCAGGTATTACTCATTTTTTTTCTGATCAACGTTGCTTCTTCTAGTTTTGCTCTTGCTTTGTTTTGGAATCATTGTTCATTGTCAGAAAAACTACTTTCCTATGATTTAGAACTTCAACAAATTGAGAATATAGTAAGCATAATCACAAACCAAACCCACCTCAGTCTGAAGGTATTTTTCTGTAAACTATGAAGCAAAGGCATAGAGCAAAAACTTTTGTAAGGTGTTTTCATAAAGATGGCTCTAAAATCATTTTACAGCAGTTTAGTCTCACTTAAAAACAGAATGAGACCCCTCTAAACATTATGGAAAATGCGTAAGTTTCATTGAGCTGGTGAACGCCACAAAAAGAGGAGGGGGAGACAGATGGGAACATTTCAAAAAGGGGAGATACAAAAATTGGGAGATAAATGGACTCCGAAGCCATGAAAAATCTTACCATACTTCAGGCTGAGCCACAACTACCAGATGCTGATATAAAGAAAAGGTGTATTTACAGTAATAAAATTTGAGGATCTCAGGAGATACAGATAATTTGTCAAGAGAAACAATTTTATAATGAACCTAGTTCTACACTCAAAAGTTAGGAATCTTCACTGATGCAACTCATTGACCCAGAACAAAAAGGAAAACTTTAGAACATAGAGCTATTCAAAAGTCTGAAAAGAAGTTCAAAGCTTGGTCTAAAAATAAACAAGACTGTATTAAATGGACTAACATCAAACCTTGCATGAAAAATAAAAAGGCAATTGATCGAGAGAAAACTTTCAGGGAGCTCGATTTGGTGATAAAAAAATTTGGTAATCAAACCACTGAAAATTCAAAAAACATTTACTACTCTGGCCTTAGGTCGTTTACTTGGAATTTTATCAGGAGAAAATCCGCGAAACCTACAAAACACAGCTCTTAATTAAACACCTCTAATCATTTTTGCAGTTTTTCGTAGTTCTTCTGAGAAAAAACGTTTGGCAAGAACAGTTCCGCAGACACAAGTCCAGTTATGCCTTCAATCACTGCCTGGCCATTTTCGTTTATATTATACTTGTAACTGCATCAGCAAGTCATTACAATCTTCAACTTTGATGACAACAAATAAGTATCTATACAGCCTAAAGTTACAAATTGAGCTGTAAGGTTCATCTGTTCATTGCAATAACATATCGGTACGATGTAAAAGCATGTATGGTAGATACTTACATATTTCATCCAATGAAACCAACTCTTTGGATCTACACTACACATAATTCTAACAGCAAAATGCCAGTCCGTAAGCAGTTTAATCGGCAAGCATCATCTAACACCGAAATGTAGCACGTCTCGACAAAAACTTCGCCAGTGACTCTCAGAATGTCTCTCTTCCCTCATACAGCAATTCGCAGATTAGTTTCAGCTGGCTGCTTCCGCATTTTCGTTTTCGAGCCAGACTGCTATTGAAACGAACCCGACTTAATGATCAGGGAACAATAGATAATGACATGTAAGCGAATGCGAGTCGTTTGTTTGCAGCATGGATAAGGCTACCTTTGCATCACCTAAGCATTACAAGGCCTGGTACACGTTCTGCATGTCACATATAGGGGCTCTCTACTAATATAAGACAGGTAGGGAGGGTAAGAGAGTGTCTGCGCATATCTTGATCTGGCTTATGCAATACTCTGTACAAGCTTAGGCCCCAAAAACTAGTACTTCTGTGCGCTGACATATAAGAACAAATTTATCATTTTCGACAAGAAAGGCGCTAAAAGCTAGTGTTTTTTGTACAGAAGACCAAGCGTATTTTGTGACAACGGCTAAGAAAGAATTCAATTTTTTTAGATATGCGGAGGCCCTAACAACCAGCACTTTGGCGTGCTAACAGCTAAGAAAAAACATATTTTTTTGTAATAAGAAGGCTATGAAAGCTAGCATATTCTTGTGATAACTAGCCTGCAACCACAGACCAACCTGCGCTACGCTCATCCGCTTGTTTGCTTGAGAAAAGTTAAAACTTCCGAAGAGTCTGCAGGCAGGCTATGTGATAACAGCTACGAAAATACTCAATTTTTTGCCATCAGAACGCCAACGCCATAAAAGCAGTGTTTTCATTCGCAAACAGCTGAGAAAAAACTTTTGTTGTAAGAAAGCCCTGAAACCTAACGTTTTTTGTAGTAACATCTAGGAGAGCTCGACTTTTTTTATCATAAGAAGGCCCTACAAAATAGCGTCTTTTTGTGATAACAGCTACGAAAAAGTTCTATATTTTTTATTACAAGAAGCCCCCAAAGGCCCTTGCAAAACCGAGCATTATCTTGTGATAACAACTAAGAATATACTAAATTTTTTTGCTATAAGAAGGCCATGAAAGCTAGCGTTTTTATATGTGAACAGGTGAGAAGAAAAAATTTTTATGATAAGAAGGCTAAAAAGCTAGCGTTTCTTTGTGGCAACAGCTAAAAAAGAACTCGATTTTTGTTTTAATTATGCGAAGGCCCTAAAACCTAGCGTTTTTCGATGGCAGAGAAGAAAGAATTTGGTATTTTTAAATAACAGGAAGACCCTAAAAATTAATGTTTCTGAGTCCTAACAGGTAAGAACAACTGCCCTTTTTACTGCTACACCATTAAAGAAATATTTTTGATGTGTCAAAATCATTTCAAAGACATTCGGGAACCGATCAGCATTCTTCCACAGCATTTTGCCGATTTTATTATGCTACCAAACAAGTTTTCTTCTGCAGTTCTTCAAGAAATATTTTTTGATGTCTCAAAAGAAAAAAATATAGAGCAAATAAAAAATAAAACAAAACAACAAAAAAATAACAAGTAAACAAACAAACAATACATAGCAGAAATTATATTTCATCTAAAACTAAAATATCAAAAAGTCACGAGTGGTGGTCTTTAAGACTAAAACAATTTTATTTTCAAAACCATAAAAAATATATACAAAGAATCTGACAAATACATATAAAAAGCTTATAAACACGTGACGTTATAAAAATTTTCCTGGGAGAACAAGAAACCGTTCTCGCTAATCGTTCTTGCGCGAACAACCTGACCGAAAGCTTCACGAACGTAGCTACATGCTTTTTTTTTATAAGCATATTCTTTTTGGACATCAGGCTCGGATATGCTTAGTCAAAATTTGCAAGGAGGCACAAATTACGCTAGTGATATGCTTATTTTAGTATATCTCCAGGTTCATCCAAAAGTATGTACGCTTGTATGGGGGGAGGAGGGTATTGCTAAAAGCATACATCTAAGTTAGAAAGTAGGGAATTCTATTGTAGTGTCCATACTTAATGGATGTCCCCTTACAAAAATGCCTTTCTCAAATCATTTGCTGCAACATGGACTCACTGAGGAAATAACGCCTTGAGACAAAAACTGATAGCTGGCCACTGAACTTCATCCCTTCATTTCATGTGAATGAAAATTGGCCGAAGCCAAGGGATTCTTCAGGCACTAATCAAGATCATTGGACAGCTTCGGAACACCCTGGGA